>CM052151.1:2015824-2039636 GCA_028455555.1 Augochlorella aurata | reverse complement strand
AAACATTTTCTGACTGAAATGATATATACAGTGGCGGCCATATACTTACGTACACTTCATATCTTAGCTTTTAAACTTCATTTATTTCTAAGAAATTCAGGTTGCGTTGAAGCCAATTTTTTTCTAAGTATCTTAGATCCCGCTGCGCATATCTGCGGCAGGATTTTCATTTATTCCGAGAAAAGAAATACTTTGTAAATATTTTGTTCCGATTCGACGATTTTGTAGCGGACAACTACTTACGTACGCCATAGTTACGCAAGGCCAAATCAAAATGTAAACAAGATTTACCAGTATCTGCTGAAAACTATTGTTAGTCAAACTATTGTTAGTTACACATTAAACTCTGTTAGAGTGTATTCTATTAACACGTTCGTCGCCAACAATCGACTATCAAAATTTTCACAAAATCAAAGCAACTTAATGAATTAAAGCAAAATTAGAAAGTTGAAATTGATCATAGGGGATGGAATTAGATCTCTTTCGCATCCGAAACATCCTAGTCAAATTCAGTTTGTTCGGATATATTATAATGAAAATGAATTTTCAAAATTGTTTAAACTAGTGTCACCCATATTTGAGTGACGTAGCGCTGAACGTGTTAATTAAAATATTAAATTGGGTGCTTTTGGTTCGAGATATCCGTTCGGAAGACTCGCGATAAAGAAATAAATCCCACATATATATGTCCACCTTTTTGGTATTTTACGATAAGGCATGCTATGCATATGTTGTGTGACGTTGCAAAATTGCGACGTCATTTCTCTGTTGTAAACGGCAGGAGAAACCGTGATTATGGTGGACCGGGTCGCTCTCGCTTGAGCCGGACGAGCACTCCGGCGTCACGAGAGCACTCCCCGAAGAAAATTCGGTGCATTTGCGCCTTTCTAATTCATATTCCATGGGCCGAGCTCGACAGAGATTTCAGGAACGGGCCGGGTACTCGCCTAGGATACTCTTATAGGTCGCCTAAGTACTCGCCGGGTACACGCCTGGGACCGTTTTATAATTTGCTGGTCACCCGAGAGTATCTTGCGCATGCAGGTGGAGGACCAGAGTCACGTCACACACGGGACGACAAAATCGTAAATAACGATGACTTACAACCGCTCTCACCATCGAAGTTCCACGGAACATCTAACTTCGAAGTCCTGCTGTCGCCTCACCCCGCCCAGAAAGAGGTTTCCCGAGCGTGGGCGGCCAGAGCTCAGTTCCGCTTCATTGGCTGGGATGCCTTGCGCCAACCGAGTCCGCTTCTCATTGGTCACTGTTTTTCCTTAATAACTCGTAAACAAATCAGCGGATTGCATTTGCGTTAAGGAAAAAGTTACTTCAAATGACCTCAGGAACCTCTCATTTCCCGATTGCGAGTGACTTTTTGTACACATTGCATGGGTTGTTACAGTTTTTACGAATATATCGGTTACTAAAGCGGAGCGAAATTGTTTATCAAATTTCTAATTTTCATCATACAAAAAATATATTTTTCGAATAAAAAATATCTGAAAACCGAAATATTTTTAGTGCATTAAGTGGAATTTCTAGTATTTAAGGCAAGTAAAAATTGGGTTAATGGCATGGTAATTGGTACATTAACCCTACAAAGATTGAACTTACAAGTAGAAACAATCTTATCTTCTTTTTGTCAATATCAAGACGAAAATCAATTTGTGAGCTATTGTAATATCGATTTTTAAGTTCGAACAATTGTATACGATTTGATCATTTGAAATACTATGATCATTTGATCATACGCTTTGAAATAATTCAAAGTGTATATGTAGATTTTTCTTGTTATGCTTAGAATTACTTTACAATATTATTTTACAGGCATTGCTAAAAAAATCATCTTTGCTGTTGCATTCACAATCGTGTATTACGATCTGAAGGCACTCTGAAGCCCTGTTTGGACTGTAAAATGCTACGTATCGCTTTTTATTTTTCCAAATTCTTCAAGTTTTTTTTATAAAATCTGCAATGTTCTCTTTGTATACTTGTTATTTTAGGTGTGTTTCTAACACCGTGTTCTTCAACACGCGCTCGCACAGAGACGACCTACGCGGTCAAAATAACGGCAGTCGTATTTAATTTTTCAATTTTGGCAATCGGTTTCTTCGAAAATGATGCTTCACATGAAAAAATGTTCTATTATTGTCTTTCTTCACATGGGATTTACTGCGATTTCGGACCAATCCTGTATATCTCTTTTTATCAATTTTGTTGAGAAGGTATTCTTCTTCAAAGGTCTAAAATTATTAGAATTCAGCTTATTTTCATCATACTTTGTACTTTGGTCAATGTACAGGGTGTATAAAAATCGTCTGTCACGCCCATCATAACGAGATTCTACATCTCTGGATCGGTGGAAATCTGCTAAAAATTGAACCGCAAAATTGTCGTTGACCTCGACAATCAATGTCTAGAGAGACTAGTTTCCTACGCAATGTCCAAACAATTTTCTGCGAAAGTTGCAATTAGTTAGAATGACAGAAAACAATAAAAACATTGAAAAATTTAACCTTTTTGTAACGTTTAATATTAATAGTACTAAGTAATAATACTTTTGGAAGGTATCGACCATTTTGAACACTTGTTGTAGCAGTAAGTACGTCAGTAAATAAATGACTAAACTATTACAGTTTACCTTGAATGATCTTCGTTTATAGGTCATTGTATTCGTCTTGAAAGGTTCTATCAGAATATAAATAAAAAACTATATATTCTCATTAAAAAAAAACAAGTTCGACCATTATATTCTCTTCACGCCTTCTCTACAAGCAAGCGACTTATTCAGGTGGCCTGTTTGAGATGCTTCACACTGTATTTATGACTGATATATCGTGATATATCTAAAATGGATCGGTTTTACCTATTTGGTAGTTCCGGAATGAAGCATTAGCAAAATTTGCGAAATTGGAAAACGTCGCACGGGTGAGGGACGGAGAAAGAACGAAGCGGCAGACGGTGACTTCATAATGTGACGTGGAAGGTCAGCTGAAATCTGAAATGTCACAGTTAACCTGTACGGGCTGCTCTACACAGTTATGCGTATTATCGAGTTGCCATTCCTAATGATTTACAACGGAACACGCATGCAGGTGCGCCTACGTGTCTTAATTACAGAGCACCGATCGCTCGTTTCTAACGTCGATCACCGCCCATGGAACCGAGGCTCGCTACAAAACGATTCGTCCGGCCGTTGTATTAATGCATCGCTTAGCGTCAAGTCGCGTATAAATTATTGTTATGCCGGCTCGTATGGGACGGGGCATAAATCATTCACGAATTGATCCGTACCGTACTTCGTTCGCACATGGAATTAACCCTCTTGACACGTGTTAGGGTATTCAATGTGTCTGTACGTGTGCACGGCGCACGGAACTTGTTCCATTTGAAATTACGAACATCTAAATTCTGTCAGTCATTTATAGCGGACTACTGACAATCTTTAACGAAATAACGCGAGGTGTGTCTATAACATGACGAGACCGAGGCAGGGACCACGAAGTAACGGTAACAAGCTGCTCCATCATTTTTAAGATTTTATATTGGTTTTGTGAATATAGGAATGTTTAATATTCCATAATGAATCTGTATCAAAGTAAAGAAGCGTTGTAAATGTCGTTTTTTGTCTGTTGATTAGTATTGTGATTTAGTAAAAAGTCTGAAATATATTAACCCCTTGCACTATGACTTATTTTACAGCTACATAGATTAGCATTTCTTTGTTACTAATAAATTTCTACGATAGATGGAAAATTTATTTTTATTATATGGCAATCTTCACTTCAATGTTTAAATATTAATGATAGATGAGTATAATGGAATTTCAATTTAAGAGGCAAGGGGTTAATAGTACCGCTTAGGACTATATCTCACTATGTACTTAATGTAAAACTGATATCTTACAAACTTCAATTTGAAAAATTTACTTTCTTGAATTATCGACGGTTTTTAAGTTTTTTGTTTGTATGTCCCTCCTTCCAATATTTTGAAATACATGCTATAAAAAATATATAATAAAACACCGTTATTGTAAAATTGTAAATGTGGTTCCGTGTTGGCTACAATATGAAAACAGTATTTTTAGGTTAAAAATTCGAAGTATTGCATTGCACGAGGTAGAAAATTCATGAATTTTTTCGTAATTTTCCGTTAAATAGAACAAAAGAAATCGCGTATCATTTGTAAATATGATTTTATCCTGTAGTGGGGGTAGGGATTTAAAAATTGACTGAAAGGGTTTTCAATCAGTAAGATATCGAAAGATCTGAACAAAAGTGATTTTGATTAGAGGGCTTGTCAAAAAACGGTCATGGCTGTTAATACAAATTGTAAGTGTTAGAACGGAAAGTTAGATATTTAGAAACTTTACACTCATTATGCTTTCAATAATGATATGAATATTTTTTGCTGCATGCAATAAATTAAAAATTCAAATTTTGAAAGAAATTAGATAAGGTGATTTATTCTTACTTACACGTGAACGTAATATTCTAGATATCCTAGTCTGGGTGATGCAAGTTGAAAATACCGGTTTATGTTTCTTTTCAACGTCATACTTAATCTTCATTTCTTAACTATTTGTTTCTAACATACTTGTTACAGAATATAAACCGTCTCTCTGTTATACCATTCCATAAAACATCGTTTTTCCAATTAGAATAAGGATTCCGAGAATTCTACATTTTATACGTACATTTATTTATTTCGCTTTCGGTGGTTACGCAATTTATAATAGACGATAGAAGTTTCATTTTGCAAATGATTTAATATAGCACATAATGTTTCAGTCAGCGAAGAAAACGGGACGCGTTGTGATCGCCCACGAAGCACCGCTAACGAACGGCTTCGGAGCGGAAATAGCATCGACCATTCAGGTAAATATATATTTCTCAACAGACATTGCAAATATACTGCTCGGAATTCGTTATTTCATTCAACCGTCGCGCGTCGGTATTAAATTTGTCCTTTGATTTTAACCCTCGTTCGGCCCTCATTTTTCCAACTTAACACGTTCGTCGCCAACAATCGACCACCAAAATTTTCACAAAATCAAAGCAATTTAATTAATTAAAGCGAAATTAGAAACTTAATATTGATCATAGGGAATGGAATTAGAACTCTTTCGCATTCGAAACATCCTAGTCAAATTCAGTTTGTTTGGATATATTAAAATGAAAATAAATTTTCAAAATTATTTAAAAACTAGCGTCCCTTAAAAAATATGTCCCTTGTGCGTTAAATTGACACTATCGTAAAAAATCAATATAATAAGAGGCAATTTCTTTTATCAAATATCTGATTGAAGATACAGAAAAACATATTTACGCAATGCATTTTTACATCTTTCACATAGCATGAAACGATCCTTTTTTTCGCTCTTTTTTAGTTATTGGAGGTGTGCAAGTTACATGACTGACACTGTATATCTCATAACATATTTTTTGTAACAACTTATCGCAATTGAAGCATGCGAGTATCGTTTTTTTTTTCATTTGGTCGAACTGTTTCCATCGTGATATGCTTATTAGTGGTGCGAAATTATGAATATTCCGGTTACGAAAGTGTTTACCGAAATTAAACCCGAACCAGTTAGCTGCCTAAAATGCATTAGAATGCATCATTGGAATGTGGCAGGATATCGTTATACGTGTTCCTGTTACGTCAGCGTGCGCATTTCGTGACGGTACGATACGCTTCGATGTCTTTAGATGTGCAAACATGTCCCTTGCAAAATTTCAAATCCCAGATTATTATTATTATTATTACTATTACACGTGTAAATTAATTCGTGAATGTTGCTTTATATATTCGTGTTGTTCAGTTTTAGTTACCAGAATATA
This sequence comes from Augochlorella aurata, assembly GCA_028455555.1. Lineage (NCBI taxonomy): Eukaryota > Metazoa > Arthropoda > Insecta > Hymenoptera > Halictidae > Augochlorella > Augochlorella aurata. The sequence continues at coordinate 2,033,790 of CM052151.1, read as the reverse complement.
TTTTACATACTAATTGACAGCCTTTCAAATAATTTTTCGCTACTGTTATCTGCTGAGCTGGCAGTGCAGAATTCAATGCATAGGTATGTTTTTCGTATATTTAATCAATGTATAGGTATATTGTTTTTGCAGTGGCGTTGTTGTCGTTTTTTGTCACCTTTTAATACTTTTTATTTTAAACTATTTTTACGAAAGGGGTCAAAGGACGAGGCAAATAATTTTTGATAAAAATTATTTCCTACTATATAATTTTAATAAAATTATTCTTACTTGTAGAATACAAAATATCGGTAAAAATAGTGTTAAATGAAATTTATACTATAAGGGAGACTGAGACAGGTTGCAACAGAAACATTTTTCAAGAATTTATTACACTTTTTGCAGCAGGATTTTTAACACATACACGCATTCATTCTTGCAAACCAATAGCAGATAAAAGTTTTTTATGGGTAGTCAGTCATATATCTACGCTATAGTTTAGAACGGTTTTCAATTTCTAACCTTATAAACAATCGTCATTATTGAAGTAACTTCAAATAATGTTAAGTTACGCCAAATATGGAATTGATTTACAAATATAGAACACTGACAACAGGTAAGATATTTGCAGAATAAACAAACGCAGAATTGTTGTTCTTTATTTATTACAATTTATTATATTACAGCCTTTCGATTATGGTATTACATTTAATACACAATTAAATGGAAATTAAATTAAAAATATAATTATTTTTATAAAAAGAAGATATTTATTCTGTCATTAGTTAAAATTTTTCTTTGTAATATCACATTTAAAACGAAATTAAATAAAACATAGGTATTTAGAATAATTACAAATCCATATGTATTAAACTCCGCACTAGTGCATTCGCCGTGTCATTTACGAGATATCTTAATAATAAGTGTACCAGAAGGAAAAAGTGTTACCCAATTGTGAAATGATCTACTGACAATATCTTTCTAATTACGTATGGATATTATAGACAGGTATATTAACAACAAATGGTAAAACGAATAAAATAAGTTAACAGAAACGCGATTACCACATCTCTAACATTTATTCGACCGACGAGTCACCACGTGCCTGGTTCCCAAGTCAGTGTGGAAGAGAGTTCGTAACCGTTTCACCGTTATTAATTTATTGGTTTCGTAAAAATAACGCAAATCCATATTAGGTAACCATTCTATATTTGCCTACTTATCCCTATTATCGCGGAAGTATCTATCGGAGCGACTTGCTTGCGAGATGTTCGTGACATCAATAAAAAATCAACATGGAGATCATCTAATAGTTACCATTTCTCTAACAGGAGGCATGTTTCTTGCATTTGGAAGCACCCATACAAAGGGTGACAGGTTGGGACAGTCCCTTCCCACACGTCTTCGAACCGTTCTACCTGCCAGATAAGTGGCGATGCTTCGCCGCTGTCAGGAACGTCCTGAACTACTGACACTGCAACTGAAACTGAAACCGAAACTGAAACTGAAACTGAAGCTGGGGATGTTCTCCTCTGGAGCTACGGTACAGTGAAATACGTCAGAAACCTGTTGCCTAGTTGGACAGCGCCCACACGAGATGAACACGAGTAGCGACTACTCGACTGCACAATCGATTTCTGTCATTCTGCGTGTAGTGTGTACCAACGGAGCGTCACTTGTCGCTGAACTGATTCAGAGATTATTTTACAACCGCGTCGTTTATCCCGAAAATTTTCAATTTAAAATTGAATTTCACACGATCTTCGAGTCTTATTTGACCAGTATCTAAACTAGCTTTCTTTTGAACGTCTAACAACTGTTCACTGTAATTGAATGAGAACCTTTCAGGATCAAAGGATCAATGTTGCACTTACGAGGTTCCGAAATAAAACGCCTTAGAGTTATGCCATATTCCATTGAAACAATCAATCTATTTCAACATTCGTTACGATGAAGTGAAATAATTAAAGATGTATATTTCTGTGTGTAGTAAACCTTCTTAACATGGGATAAAGATTTGTATTGTGTCAACAAAAATACTGATTTTATTTCTTCATCATTTTTTATTTTTACTTTATCTTTTTTATTTTTCTCTCATTTTGTTTATTTGTATTATTCTTTTTATTTGTCGCGTGTATTAAATCGAACTCTATTGTAATATAAACAATGTGTTGTATGCTTCGCTATAATATCTACGTAAGTTCTATACGTTCTCTTCCTAAGTTTCAAACGCCTAAAGCACTTCCTCTTATTCTATTTATGATCGACTGTCGATGGAATATTTACCACTAGGGTACACTGAATTGACTTACGGTGACTATAGATTTATACTACGCTGATAACTGAATTTCGACAAAAATAAAATATGGGCCTCTATACGAGTTCTCATTCGATCGTAGAAGCAATACCGATAGTACTTGATGATTATAGTTTGATCTGCGGTTCAAATCTTTTAAATTGTCGAAGAAATATCGATACATTTTGTTTTTGTTAACCGTCATAAATTTTTTAAATTTTAGAGACTGTACAATCTTTCAAAGTATCTGCTTGAGATATGAGGTTGCAAATAAAACACAATATAGTCCCATTAAAGAGTGAAATTGGAATGGATAAAACGTATGGTAAAATAGCAGTTAATTGAAACGAATCAAGTGAACACGAAAGCTACCTGAACTACCGTTTTCGTCGATTTTGAAGAGTGCCTTAGGTATATTTATAGGCTTAATAACAAATTTTTGTGTTTATATATTGTTTGAAACTTTTGGGGTGAACTACATCATTTTTCTGCTCGCAAAGTAATATTCTTGATTTAATTGAGACAACCATTTTTAAACTAACGTTACGTTTTGGACTCAGATTGTGTTTTCTCTTTAAAGTTGTCAGCTATATTTATGATTTTTGTTTGCAACAGATTGCGATTTGAATATTGTGTTTTAGTACGATACTTCGTAGATTTAAGTTTTAATATATATTTGTACTTTGCATACCTTGCATATATATTTGTACTTTTTATTTGTTACAAATAAAACCTTTTTATGTATGCGACTGAAATCAATTAGTTTTAAATAAATATAGTCGCGTTAATACAGAGTTACGCGCGCTGCATTGAACCTTTCGAATGACTCATTTCCCATCGAAAAATATTCTTATATACGGACAAAAACTTGGGGAGCGTAAACCAATCATTTTGTCGGTAAACGTGTCATCTAACTTTATCGCGTCGCTATGGAGCCCACCTTCTCTTAACACTAAACCTTTTTACATTTTATACAAATTTTATTAGTCTTATTGACTTTACAATATCTTATTTGACAAGATTTCCGTCCAGAAGAATCTGTAGCTGCGTTTATTATTATTTTCGATGAACATTCTTTGCTTAGCTGTCTCTCCTTCTGATATTCGGTCCCAAACTCTTCTGCCAATTGAAATAAAAATTTCTTACGAATTTTGTTGTGACCTTTCCCTTGCCGGTTTTGGCTGCAATTATTAGTTTTATGACTATGTAAAGGGATTTCCTCCGGGCCTGTTCGGCACGTGGTACGGCCGGTCGCGGATCGGCTGCAACCGTCTGCTGCTGGCCGCCGGGTCTCAGTTCGCGGGGCTTTTTGGAAATCCCGAATTTATGACTCGCGTAATTTGCTATTGAGGCCGTGGGCGAAGGCCTCTAAAGACTAAAACATGCAGTGTCTATTATACTAAAAAATACGCGTTGGTATGGTTTCCTTAAAAGTTGCTTCGCTGTTGCTTGTGCAAACGGTCAAATGACCGCTCGTGGTAGACTAGACATGCTATGAATTTTTTTCGGGAAGTAAACAATAAAGAAAGTTGTGAATATTGAAAAATGGGTCGTATGTACATTACAGGAAAAGTCAATAAGCTACATGGCGATACAGTAACGTTGTATACGAGAAATTCTAAACGAAATTTCAAAAACGGTCATTTGACCGCGCATGGTAGGTTTAGTGTTAAGAAGCCTTAGTTAAGAAATACACGAAGGTGATGTTTTAACCTTTTTAACGTGGAGGATGCCCGATAAAAAAATACGTGACAAATATTTATTTCGAGAATTATCTGTTACAGTTTCTCTAAAATCGTTATGTCCAGATTTAATTTGTTGTCCCTTGTCAGATACTGCATCGTGTACTGCATGTAATGATAAATCAAAAAAGAGATTTTATACATGTATTTTTAGAAAAAATACATAAGACTGGACATTGTTCATTTATTCCATTGTCTTTTCGTTATAAATGTTTCAAATATGTTTGAAATTGAAAGAAAATCATTAATACTCTAACATTAATTCAATCATTAACACAAATATAGCACGGGTTCCCGTTATCAGATCGCTTCCTTCCATCATTACTACATCATTATCATATTTCATCATCATTAGTACATCATTTTCTCAGCAAGTATTGTAATTTAAGAGGGTAACTCTAGAACAAATAGGTAGTCCAATAATATAGACCACCCTAATGATCGCGGCGTTGAATAACAATCGGAATAACAATGGTCGAATGGTGGTGAGTCGGAAGGCGGAGCCGAGTAACATTTTACCCAAGCTAAATTAGTGTACCTCAAACGTTACGAAATAAAATGTACAAGATTTTGTTGTCAGTAATCACCTGGCGCCGCTGGCGAATTGTTAATGTACAACGAATTCCTGTTTAGGACGTCACGCGATCATTTGTCGGCACGATGAAAGGTTACAGAAGCTTTTTATTGTGCACTTTGCCGACACAGAATCCGTGTCCCTGGCCCGATTTATCATGTAAATACTTTCCTGTTCGAATTAATCAGGCGAAAGCTGATACACATTATCGTCGATGTCAGCAACGGGTGGCTATAGCAACGGACAGTGAAGTATTCGACCTGAAAAGTTATTTCTCAAATTTTAACCCCTTTGTGAGAATAAAAGTTTTTGCGAATGAAGTAATGTCATTATTGAGTATAATTTCACCAGAAATGCACAGGTTGAAAAGTTTTTGAATCGATTTAAAAGTATTCGTGAATATTATACGTTTGTTCATACTATTTTACTTTAGTACAAACTTTCTGAGAGGTCTGTCGCGTCTTTATATATTTGTGTCATGGTTTCTTAAATTCGGGGACCGAAAGTGGGAGTTTTTTGAGAAATTTTTATATAAAAAATCAATAGTCGAAATTGGTTTATCGTTTAACTTGAGAGCATTAACATTTTCATGTTTGGTGGTACCAACATGGTGTCATTGTTAAGGTTATGTGAAACAAAGAAAAACAGAGTTGTACGAATGATTTCTACAATTTACAATACTGAAATTGTTGATATTGAAAAGATTTGTAGAATATCTGGTCAACCGATTCAAAACTCCGGTGTATTCTTGATTATAATCAGCATATGAAAGGAGGAAATGGGGCTGATCAGTATTTCAGCTATTGCCCCATATATAGAAAGACAATAAAGTGGTTTAAGCAAGTTGTACTACATTTTTTCAACTGCAGTTTGTTCAACGCCCTTAGAGTATATCAATATATGAATGTAAATATAGTGGTAGAACTCGTGACTTCCTTCTGCATGCATCAAGATATTGTATACAAAACGTAGACACCGAAGAGAATTTTGAAAATCCTACAACATCGACTCATCGCCATCATGATTCACTTCACAAACTTTCTGGAAATTTAAAACATCGCCAATTGATTCCAATTTTTTCAACTAATAGATGTGAAAGAAGAAGATGTCACGTATGCTACTCGCATCGAATGAAAAAAACCACAAATTTGATGTGTAGATCTTGCAAAGTTGCATTACATTAAACAATTTTGCTACTTATCATCGAAAAGAGAAATATTAAATATTGCCGAATTTTGTAAAAATTAAGTTATTTTATTTTTAAGAGAAGTTTAATAAAGAAATATATTATAATCCCCTTGCCGTACCATTTTCTTCATGATTAAAACGAGTCAGAGCTCTTCGATTGTAATTATTTTTTGGAAGAAAAATAAATATTGACGTCAAAAGAACAAAATTTTCTGTGTAAATCTTGCAAAGTTGCGTTACATTAGGGAAACTGTTTTGCTACCTACCATCGAAAAGAGAAAATGTTAAATACTGCAGAATTTCGTTAAAATAGAATTGTTTTATTTTAAAGAGAAGTTTAATAAAGAAATATATTACAATTAAACTATAATTTATTTTAATGTTTTTCTCAATAACCTCGGTAAATCGCATTTATTTATATATATTATTTCAGAAAAAGCAGCTAAATTTATTACGTTCTAATGAATTTCGAGCTCCATATTTGTACACTTTAATGAACCACATTGCAAAAAGTTCCAGCGACAGACAAGAAAATTTTTATGAACCGTGCGGACGTGAAAATGTTAACCACAAACTGCGACGAAATTTTTTCACAACAAAGTTTCAAGTAATTTATATAATATATAAAATATATAATAAATAGTAAATTATATAATAACAAGTAATTATTACAAGTGACAGAAATAATTCTTCCTTATTGCTAAATATTATTGTCGAGAGGGAAATTCTATTGCAGTCAGGGTTTATTTCGATTGTTCGAAACAGTGCCAATGGCAGTTGTCAATGAGAGAAACTTATTATTCTGATAATAATTATAGATAATAATTGTGAAGTATTATTTCGTATTTGACACGAGCAAATTTCCACATTTGCAGAAAATCAAAATAGCGTTTTTAAGTATTGTTTTGGAAGAACAGGACAATTCGAGGGAAATGCGAGAGAAATATACAGGGTGTCCTAAAAATATCTTACAATCCGAAAATGGGGCGTTCCTGAGGTCATTTCAAACAATTTTCTCCTCAGCGAAAATGCAATCCGTGACTTTATTTACAAGTTATTAACAAAAAATGGTGACCAATGAGAGACGAGATTAGCTGGCGCGAGACAGCTGAGCCAATGAGCGGTACTGGACTTCGTTCGTTCGCCAAGCTCGCCTCTCATTGGTCACTGATTTTAGTTAATAATTCGTAAACAAAGCCATCGATTGCATTTTGCTAAGGAAAATGTTGCTTCAAATGATTTTATGAACCCCTCATTTCCCGATTTCGCATGACTTTTGGGACACTCTGTATACAGGCTGGAGCGGAATTCGTAGTACAACCGAGCAGGAGGCGATTCTACAATGAAACATTCCGTTTACTACATAGTTCGCGACAATTAATGTTTGTAAACAATATCTCGGACGAAGACAACTGTGGTAGAAGAATAGACGACAGCTACGAATTCCGGACCACTCTGTACGGAAAATGTACATCTAATATGTAAAAGAAGAAAACATGACTTCCTATTAAATATAATGTTCTTTCGAGACGTTTACCTGTTGTTAATATTTATTGTCATCGAAATAGTTAGCGAATAATATTTTTTTTTCGAATTTTACATTACTGACCTATCTAAAAAATTATTGGTTTCTACAGTGGAGCTCTTTTTTAGTTTTATTACTGTACCGGTGCCGACTGTATTTTAGTCATTGATGACTATTACACGCGATCAAAACGGGCTATTGGAATAAATTTTCTGCACGAATAACTATTATGAGCGACAGAATTAGAGTTTTACCTCAACGGTTAATTAAATAATAACAAAAACCATTTTGGTCGAAAAGTTAATTGTTATTCTATGACTGTTGTTATTTCTGTTGTAACAGTTAGAGTTTCTGTTTAAATTTAATCTAATTAAACATGATTAAAAATCCTTGTAGACACTTTACAGTTAATTCTACTTGTATCATATACAGAATTCCGTATTAATTTTAATAATATCGAAACAAGCATTTAGGCGCGTTTGGAAGTATAATAAAATAAATTAAATTAAATAAATATAATAAAGTACGTAGATTATTTCGGTACATATTTCGGTATTATAACAGTTATTTGTTTGTAAAAAATAATCTATTGTAATTTATAATGATTTTCAATGTGACCGACTGCACGTAAAAGATGTCTGTAAAGAAAAATGTTGGCAGATTTCTTCGCGGCATAGAAAAATCATTAACGGATGAACAGTAATTCAGAAAATATTTAACCCTTTGCCTGCATCGCGCTCTCGGATAGATCCATCGACACAAACGAAATGAGAAGTAGACAAATCAGTCGCTCTGACTGGCTGTCGCCTATCATTGCGAAGATATATATATATATATATATATATATATATATATATATATATATTTATAACATTTTTATTTCGCATAAACATCCGCACTTTAGTAATGAATAACCAATTTAACGTGTTTAAGACAGTGACAAGTTGGTGCAACAGCTATTGTGTCCACAAAATCTAGGTGGCGTGTATCTACGCCTTTCGTACATTAGTATTGGTAGACTTGTGATGGCGTATACGCCATATATACATATATACTATACGTATATATAATACGTCTTTCGTAATCAAAGGGTTAACCTTTTAGGAACGACGCGCCATTATGGTAGCTTGCGCAGACGTCATATTACGACGCGCCACACTCAATTGTATTATCAGTTATTAAAGTAAATAATTAAAGTTAAAGTACATGTATCGTACCTTTAGGAAAAATTATAATGTAAATTATTAAATTATAATATCATACTCTGCCGTATGAAGAAACAGTTACGAGCAAAACTCAGCCGTACCTAAGAGGTTAAGGACGGAGTGGTATCACAACGCAAAACTATCCACCTTTAAGAAAGCATAACGCTTCGTTAGCGAATAAAATAAAATAAAAGTTGTCGGAATATTGTTTGCTATCCATTCATAACTATCTCACGAAGCAAACACGAGATTGTTTGATCCGACTTGTACCGAGTTTTTGAAGCCGTATACTCTACCGTGCGACGTCGACGCGGCAACGAGTATGTAGTAGCTACCGACGAAACGATATTCGCAGTTAGAATGAATGTGTCCACCAGTTTTTACAGAATATCTAGGTCAAGTCTGCTATTAGCAGTAAAATCGAGAGCTCGATCGCGCGGACCATGCGTGGCAACGTAATATCTTAATCAAGGCTCCTCAGTCTCAGGTGTTGCGTCGCGTCGGCCGGTTGGCCCCACATATCCTTGGAGAAGGCGAGACTCGTCGATAGAACGCAATTTTACTCGGATAGTTGAAAGCCCGTCGGCCAATTACCGGCAAGCGGTGATCCCGGTGACGCGACGGGACCTTGTAATCGATGCGGAAATGACCGACGACACCGATAAATAATGACAGGAACGAAGAATGTCCCGTGATAAGCATCAGCGTTCTTCGAAAGGTTAACGATCACGAGCCGTTCACAGATACGTGCTGCTACAATTGGATCGTAAGTTGCAATCTGGACCAGGGTCGGTCGAAGTTCAGGCACCGCTGGACAGAAAGTCGAAGGAAACTTTTGCGAAGTTTCGACTAATTAACACGTTAAGTGCCGAATATCGATCTCAAAAACTCCCACGAAATTCGAGTAATTCAATAAATGAGACCGCAACTGGGAACTTCTTTATCATAGTGGAAGCTATCTTGACTCTTGTACTAAAAATTTTAGTAAAATGAAATTTATTCAGCTACGCCAGAATTAAAATGAATGTTTAAATCTAGTCAAAATTTAGTGTCACTCGACGGGTTTAAAGGGGCTACTTTGGAAGAGGAACAGGTGAGTCTAACGCTTTGCTCGCTTATATGTAATTCGCAAACAATAAAATTTGTTGCAGTATTAACTCTATCTTCTTATTTCATTCATTCTCTTAAATTCTAAAATCATGGAGTTGCATGGAACACCATTTTTTAAAACAAATTTTATTCAATTTCAGGTTGGCGAAACTTTCTCAGCTCGTGGCCAGCGTCAAAGCTTATTGATCAAATATACAAGTTCTTGCGCATGCTTAAATAAAAATAGAGATAAAAAATAAAGATAAACTATCTACCTTTCTAAAAGAGCAACCATCTTGAAACCATCTCTAACAAATCGACCAATTCAAATGTCAAAACATAATTTTATAGTATCTAGAGCATACAAAGAAGTTATTATTAAAACATGACTATTTTATAAAATTCTTCCAGCACAACATTCTACATGTTAAAAAGTTAGAAGAAGACAACCCTTAATCCTTTTACGACGATGGGACACAAGTATCGTTTCAACCCTCGAACGACCACGGAAGAAAGTCCAACGCATCAGCCCATGAGAAGTGTTTGGGAAAAAAAGAAACGATCAACTTTATCTTCACAACATTGTTTACATAGCTTTGATGCTATTACAATTAAAATGAAATAATTATATTCATTTAATTTTATATCATGTTCCACGATCGTCCTTTACATAAGCTTTACTGGTAAAATGACTTCGGCAGACTCTGTTTGTCTTTTAAGAGTTATCGCTAAACTTATGACGGTCAAACGACTGATTTCACGTTTCACAATTATAAAAATTATATATTATTATAATTAATATATAATTGTATTATACAATATATAATTTATATAGTTATACTTATAATATATTATAATTTATTTATTTATATTATAATTATAACTTATTATTATAAATACATTAATAAAATATAATAATATACTATTAATATAATTAATACATAATGATAATAATAATATATAATTGTTATAATTGCGGAACGTGAAATCAGTCATTTGACCGTGGTAGGTTTAGCCTTAAAAGACGAGCAGAGTCCATCGGAGTCATTTTACCAGTAAAGCTTATTCAAAAGAGGAACATGATATTGATATATCGTGAAAACGTCTTTATAATTTTTATAATCGAGATATAATAATATAATATAACAATAAACTCGATTTTATAATTTTTTTAAAGAAACCAATCATTTTTCAGTTCGATAGATATAGCGCTAAGGAAGGCCTATATAAGGAATGAAGTGATATTAAAAAGTTGATCCGATACATTTTTCGACGCCAGCTTTCTTTCTCGCAAGTTTATTTAACTTGCCAAAAAAGGGGAATAAGAGGAAGGTCCAAATAATCAAAGGAAATGTGCTGCGCGCGGTGAGCTCGCGGCGTATTTTGTAATTTGAAAGGGAAACCACATTCTTTCACTGTGTATTATGATACGTGAAAGTTTGCAACGGTGCACACTGTCGAAGCACACGGGCCGCTGAAACGGAGAGAGCGAGAAGAAGTGAAAGAAGCGAGACGAACGGCTGACGGAAGAGGAAAGAGAGCGAGTTGACGAAGGAGGGAGAGGGAGAGAGGGAGACGGAGCGAGGGATAGAACAGCGCGGAAAGGAACAGAGAGAAAGATACTAAGAGCGAATTGCCACGAAGGTATAGACTATATCGAAGGTCGACGAGTTACTTTTTTATTAGTCGATTTTTGCGGGAATAGAGCAACGGCTCCGTGCACGCTCGAACATATGGCACCGACGCGCTTGCAATCGTCGCAAGCTGATGGATTCTTGATCGCGTTAATCTGTTCGCAACGATGGACCGACATACCTACGAGATCATTAGTAGTCGCTAAGCTTGCAAAATTCGTGTTCCTTCTAATATTTAAAGTATGCACCGAGGAGCATAACTGCATAATTATCAAAATCTAAGAATGAAAGTAACTTGGGACATTCAAAAGACGGAGATGAAAGAAATCATACTGCAGGGGGTTAAACTTGAAAAATCGATTTTTGACCGCAAAATTCGATTTCCATACCACAGTGCATTGGTATTATACATTGAGGAGCATAACTATAGCACCGTCCCCATTTTTGAGTATTTTGGACTTCTTGATGGGAATGAAAAAAGGTCGACTTGTTTTCTATTCCCATCCAGAAATCCGAGATATTAAAAAATGCGCTTGGTGCTATAGTTATGCTCATCAGTGTAGTGGAATTTTGATTATCCGATCCTCCAATGTCATAATTCTCTATTGTCCAAATGCGTGTTACATGCGATCATCTTAATCGAAGAAAATCCGTGCGCAAAACGATTTACTGTATATGTATATGTATATGTATATGTAAAACTTAAATATTATTTTTTAAGTATTAATGTTGGTTTTTAGTTACATAATGAAATACATGAAAATATTAATTCCTCCCCTTCGACGACGCCTTCATTTCGCATTGCCGAATTATTTTTACGATTGTGAGCCAATTCGACTCATAAAGTACTTTACTGTGGTTTAATCGCTTTAAACAGACAAAATTTATGGCTTACATGAAGGAAGTTCTTATCACAATTTTAAAAACACCTGATACGTAAATATTCATGCACAATCTATCAACTAATTAGTTAGCTGGGGTTAAGACATGCCTTATCTACCCATCTCCTTCATCATTCCGATTTATACATATATCGGGTGTGAACAGAGCATTTTTAGCAAAATAATATAATTTTATAAAATCAGTCTTTTGCAACAAAAACTTGGTCCACCAAGGCAATTACAATATCTATTTGTAAAACGTATTTCAATTGATATTTATTTTACATTAGAACTACTTTCTTTGAAAAATACTTCAATTGTGTTGTATAAATAAAATCGGCTCACTATAGTAAAAATAGGTATATAATCTACATCCGTAAATCTAGTTTTAATAAGTCACTTATACAAGGTGTCCCAAAAGTCACTCGCAATCGGGAAATAAAGGGTTCCTGAGGTCATTTGAAGCAACTTTTTCCTTAGCGCAATTATCCTACGAGGCTTTGTTTACGAGTTATTAACGAAAAACAGTGACCAATGATAAAAATATTCAATGTTTTTCTCCCAATGATTTTCAAGATGTCACAAGAAACGTGTTTTTTACCGACAATTTTGAGGGTTCTTTTCGCCCCTACAGTGTTGACACTTTTTTCAACACATTTTTTTCTCTTGAAAGTTCATTACAACCGGTTTGTGTAACCTCAATAGAATCCTTTGTAAGTAAGTGTTCTATTATTCGGATTTACTTTGTTCAGCTCGGGTAATCGAGATTCACCGTATATGGAATTTTAAAACACATATCTGATAAAAAGAAGTACAATAAAAAGGGAATTTAATCAGCGCCAGTATACTCGATTCGATTCGACCACCATATTCGAAATGCGATAGCAACAGCAATAATCTGATTGCTATCGAGTGGCTAGATGCGAGGACAAATATAACGTTTCCTTATACATACTCCGTAATTTCAAGTTACTCTTACAACATTTTGCCGACTTTAATTAATACTGTGTACAAGTATCTCTTATCAAATAAATATGCAGACAGTATGTGCAGACAAATCTGCTCAGAACAATCGTTTCTCTTAACCAGTCAGCTGTGGCGCGCTGTTTTTGGAGCGCGCACCTACGCGCTTCGTTATAATAAGCAGTTCCAGCTAGAGCAAACGGGGATACATGAATCTATCTCAATTTATTTATAATTTTTATCCATTTGTTTTATTTCGTCTTGACCTCTAAAGGTTCTAAACAAATTAAAATTTACGAATATATTTTAGTTCTTGCTAAAATTACAATTTAATACGTTCGTCGCCAACAATCAACCACCAAAATTTTCACAAAATCAAAGCAATTTAATTAATTAAAGCGAAATTAAAAAGTTAAAATTGATCATAGGGAATGGAATTAGAACTCTTTCACATTCGGAACATCCTAGTCAAATTCAGTTTGTTCGGATCTATTAAAATGAAAATAAATTTTCAAAATTATTTAAAAACTAGCGTCATCCATATTTGGCGCTGAACGTGTTAAATAGTGAATGGTAAGTACATTCTACGCATGACTATGGTATGCTAATGGTATACTACCAATCTGCATGACGGATATAGATGTCGAACACAGCTGACTGGTTAATCCTCATATGTATCTCACAAACGACTGTGTAAAATATCTCTCTATGATCTTCTTTTTAATTTAAGCCTACTCTACCTTCAAATAAAGTTATACAGTTGAATATTTTATTTTTTCTTCTTACTTTCTATTTAAATTTTTCATTCGCCAAATGTCTTTTTTTCGTAATCTTATAGTTAAAACAGATAAGTTAAACCGTGATGATAACGCGATGATTGGAAAATAAAAGATTTTATAGTATCTAAATCGACCGCGATCCGTGTTACTTGATTAATAAAACGCACGAAGATATTCGCGGAGAGTGACAGGTACAGGAAAACCATGCTTCGAACTTTCATTCTTCAATGTCCCGACAACCATGGTCACTTGTTGCATAAATAACTAACTCGAAAGTGGTTATATTGACATGACGTGACGTAACGGCACTTAATGTATTATTATGAGCGTAAGATCTTCTCTTTAACTTTAGATTTATGGACATTGATTGTATACGCATTCATGACTACAGCATCCTGGATATCTTACTTATCTATTAGAGTGCCAATTTTACCTGTTTATTACATAAATGAGTAACTATAATTTTACACGGTGGAAAAGTAAAAGAATCGAAGGGTTTCGATACAATACTTTTTTATTAAAGGTAGAAAGAACTCTAAAAGAAATATATATATATATATATTATTATATACATTATTATATATATTATATATAATATATACAGGGTGTCCCAAAAATATCTAACACTCCGGAAATGGCAGGTACCTCAAATCATTTCAAGCAATTTTTTCCTTTTCTCCTAGACATCGTTCACAAGTTATTAACGAAAAACAGTGACCAATGAAAAACAATCTCCGCTGGCGCGAAGCGGCCGAGTCAACGAGCGATTGAAGCCAAGTTTCGCTCATTGGCTCAGTCACTTCGTGTCAGCAGTATTCGCCTCTAATTGGTCAATGTTTTTCGTCAATAGCTCGTTAACGATGCCTCGGAGACAAATTTCGTAAAGGAAAAAGTTACCTCAAATGCGCTCAGGTACCCTCCATTTCCGTATTGTTAGACATTTTTGAGACACTCTGTATATTATAAGTATTATATTATAAGTATGCATATGTATAATATATACTTATACATATATATGTATAAGTATACATATGAAGATTTGTAGTCTACTTATTATTGATAATAGAAAAAATATAATGGGAAAGTATAATTAAGGTTGGAGGATTATTCGTGCTAGCAAGAAATTCTTTTAAGTGATATTTTTCGCGACTTCTAGATCACCGATAAATTGTTTAACAAGACTGTATAGTAGGGTGTACCATAGGTGTACTTGGTGGAAATTTTTTTGCAAGATTTGTTTCGAGATGCTCCTCCAGAATTATGCCATTAGATGAGAAAGCAACCTTTACAAAATCTGCAATTGATAGAACAACGGGAAAACGTGTCACATCGAATTTGAAAATTTTTTAATTTCTGTAATTCATTTCTCGCCATTATAATTTCTCGCCACGATACATTTTTGTACCTCTCTGAATTCGTCTTTTCACTATCTATAAGAATACAGACAAAAGATATGATCGCGTTAAAAAGATTCATGATTTTGAAATTTCAAAAATTGATTCTGAGAAAAAAGCTTTTTTCTTGGCGTTATATGTGTTTCATCAAACAGTACAACTTTTGTTAAAGAAATCTTTTCATTTGCTCACAAATAACGAAGATATCTAGATATGTAATTCTATTTGAAGGATGTTATCCTTAGATATTGGAATACGTAATACAGCAATGTTTCGAAGAATGTCTCAACTTTACTCTGCTACTACCGTCGCAGTACTATTGCTACGCCACTGTAATTCGTCGATTTTTTCGCTATGGCGATGCCGAGGATCGACGGAGTCAGTGAACACGTGTGCCGCGGTTCCTTTGAATCGAATTGTCGAAAGACAATTCATAATACAATAACGAAACATTTTTAATTTTAACATTTTGAAATTGAACTTATTTTTTAACATATTGCTGATAGCTTTCTGATTAAAGTGAGACTGAACATGATGCAGTTTGAAGAAATGTTTCTCGTTAAAATAAAATCAAACACGATATAATTTCGATTACATTTAGTTATCTAATACTTACGGTGTAATTTATTTTATTTCATTATTGCTGAGACTGTATAAGAAAAATACATTGTTATGTATATTAATAGTAACTGTACATTAAAAATCTGCATTGATATTATGCATAATTATGCATATACTAATTAGATAAATGCAATTAGATAAATACTAATTAGATAAATTTAATATTCTATATTAAATTGTTTCTTGTTGCGTATCATCCTTGGAATTGTCCAGTATCGTTACCATAATATTAATATTAAAGATATTAATTATAAACGATAAAAAAGAACGATTACTGATAACGATATTAATTGTCACAATTTACATATCACTAGTTATTAATATAACTAATAATAAAACTTGAAAATAAATGAAATAGCATTAAATAAAACTAAATAAAATAACACTTGAAATAACATAATAACACAAAATGATCACTTTCGATGTGAGCGAGAAGACCGTGGATAGTCAAGTCCGTACATTTTCTTTTGGATCGCCTTTTATACTTATTTGGTGGTCGAAGTGCGCACCAATCAACGATTAGTATTTTTCGCTAAGGAAAAATGCCCGAGTTCTGGTTCTCCCCAGATGCACCTACCAGTTTTCTATACACTATTGTCTCATGTTTTCGTGGAATTTTGCTGAGCAGAGCCATCTAGGCTAATGGACTTTTACTTTGGTAATCGTTTCATTACTTTATAAATTGCCGTAATTAATTATGAATTGCCTCATAGAAAGACGTGGCTTCGATTCCAGCCCTTCTCGAAAAGCTCGTATCTAAACAGTTTCTCGATGTTTGACAGTCTTTACTCCACGACTTCTTCAAATTCCAGGGTTGATGGAAAAAGTACTGTAAACTGTTGCGTCACACTCCGTCAAATGCGTAGAATTCTGAATGTCAATGAATGGAAGCATCTCTACTCTGAATGTCTCGAAATCGAAGCCATCTCTACTCTGAATGTCTCGAAATCGAAGCCATCTCTACTCTGAATGTCTCGAAATCGAAGCTATCTCTACTCTAAATGTCTCGAAATTGAAACCATGTCATATTACATTAGGAAATTGTTTTCTATGTTCCGATATAATTTGTAATATACAGTACCGGACAAATGTATTCGGACAAATGATTTCTCTTAGTTTTTATGAATAAGTCGCGATATTAATATAAAATGAATTGAGCAGTTTATGAAAGTCAGGGTGATAAATAATATATGTAAACCAATTTAGCAAATTGTAACATAAAATATATATTTTGAACAATAAACAAAAATTTGATTGACAAAAGTATTCGGACAAAACTTATATCTTGAAAAAATTATAATATAAACGAATGTTATTCATGAAAATAAAAGAATAAATTAATATTTAGTAGAATAACCTCTAGAATCAATAACTGCCTGCATTCTTTTGGGCATAGATTTCAAAAGACTATTTAATGTAGCAGGAGTAATGTTTTGCCATTTTTGGCAAAGAGTGTTGTACAATTTAGCAGTATTTAGAAATTTTTCATTTTTTATGGATAGTTTTCAAATGTTCCCAAAGATGTTCTATTGGATTTAGGTCCGAATTTTGCGATGGTCACTTAAGAACGTTCACATTATTTACACGAATCCAAATTTTCACGGCACAAGAGGTGTGTTTTGGATCATTATCATGTTGGAATATCCAATTTTCGTCCATGATTTCCCTTGCATGAGGCAACATGTCTGTCTCTAATATTTCTATGTACTGTTTCTTCTTCATTATACCTTTAATTTGCCGCAATGGACCAACGCCGTGATCGGAAAAGCACCCCTAAACCATAATGCTTCCTCCTCCATGTTTTACTGTGGGAATTTGATAACGCACGTTGAATCTTTGACCTTTTGGTCGACGTACCCATTGAATTCCATCAGATCCAAATAATTTAAATTTACTTTCGTCGCTGAAAAGTACATTGGACCAGTCTTCTATTGACCAATGAAGGTGTTCCTGAGCAAATTTAAGTCGGGCCATCCTATTCTTTTTCGAAATCAATGGTTTCTTTACTCCATGTCGTCCATGTAACCCAAAAGACATTAGACGACGTCGTACTGTACGCACACTAACGTCCAAGTCGTCAGTTTCGATTAAACTTC
>CM052151.1:1999061-2015724 GCA_028455555.1 Augochlorella aurata | reverse complement strand
AAATAATGTACATTGTTTTCTAAAATTCCCTTTATAATGTAAATTCAATTGAATATTGTAGAATGCATAAATACAGATGTAGCTTTCATCTAACGGTATATAAAATTAGTAAGAAAAAATAGCCAAAATGTAATTTTCAGTAATGTTACTTTTATATGACTGGAGGAGTTAATCGATTTGGCAAGTGAAAAAAGTAATAAAGTTAAATTCAGTGTTCAAATTTTTAAGCTTCCTATTATAGAAAAAGTTAATTATTATATATTTTTATTACAGATTCTTAATAAAAATGAATATTAACAGTCCTGTTATAATATATTACTTGTGATTCATTCATCAGCAATATAAACGATGTCTTCTTCATTAGCTGTATGCGAGGTCTCGTCATTTCGATATGTTCTCAAGTTTTTATAGTAATCATATTTAAGAGGAAGAATGAATTTCAGCAGATCTCATGTCTCTACTTCTTTCCCTCGTCACAATTCTACCTTTAGGATATAATAAAGGTTGATCTACATTTTTCAGACTTTGTGGTCTACCTGCTTTCCTTATACTAATGGCATTAAATTCTGAATCTTCATTATAGTCACATTAGAATTGTATAAGGTGGAGTTTGGACCTTCCAAATCTTTTTCAAATGTTTTTATAAATGTGTTTTGCAGGTATTAAATTTTGTCTTTTATTTCGGTATTCGAAACCTTTCATTCTCCTACACTGTTGGACATTTCCAATTACCAAGATTACAACTTTTCGATCGAATTATTTGTTGTAATTTGCTCACTGCTGGAATCAGATGACGAGTCAGTAGAAATACATAACCGTCTTCTTGTGCCGAGTTTTCTGCTTATAAATAGTATTGAAGAACCATCGGATTCAATATTCTCCAGATCTAAACAATTATTATTCGTGTCATGCATCTTGATATATTAATAGTATAATATTTATTTGTCTAAAAAGGACTAACGCTTAAAGTGAAATAATTGTTTAATAATAATTCACAAGTACTTGCTTCTGTGACAGTTAGATCCGTTAGTTCCTGCCAAGCAGCATCACGTTTGCTTGAGAACGTGGATTTCATTATTGCTACGATTTACATTAGAGTACTGAGTTAATCACCAAAATATTTTGATCGTAGAATAATAAATAATTTATTGACACTTAGATTTAAAATATTTCAAAAAGTGGAGTTAATCTATTTGGCCTGTAAGTAGTTAATTTATCGCTTGTATCTTCATAATCTTTATAGAGATCGAAATAACGGTATATGAAAAAAAGATCGATATATTTTTATCTATATTTTGGGAAAAATAAAAGAAAATGGATGGTGAACGGCTCATATATGTACTTGTATTGCCTCGAATGGATCCTATTTTGCAGACTACAAAATCAATTTCGACGAATAAGCAAGTAGCTGTAACCTATTTACAAATTTCAGATACTTTTTATATAATTTATAGTAGCATGATTTGTAAAAACTGCGTTTCTTCGAAAACACTTACCGCCTTAAAACTCCAGATCCGCCAAGAATTTCAACGTGCGAAAGCTTTGGGAAACGCCACTTTCGCATCGCTGCAGGTTTCGTAAAAGAGTGTATCCCGGCGCGGCACCAACTGCTATCACGTGGGGCGACGTTCGGATTTTCCGCGTTGTCGGTGGCGCTGCTCCGTCGGAACGACACGACGGAGCGACGTACGCCGGCAGCTTTCGGGCGATTTCGGGCAGACGTGCGGCCTGGCCTCGGTTGGAGGGGGGTGTAGTTACGACTAGCGGCGTTCGACTTGACTCGGGTGGGGCGACATCACGCCGGGGACGGAACGGCATGAGATTCTCGCAGTGTCGAATCCCGCCGGTTGTCTCGTCTCGACTCGTCAGGTCTCGTCAGGTCCCGTCAGGTCTCCTCACGTCTCGTCACGTCTCGTCACGTTGTTCTTTTCGGTACCGCCGCCGATCACTCTCTCGATTCTCATCTCCGAGCGCACGTTTCCCCGTGTAGACACGCGCGCGTAATCGACCGTTGATCTGTCCTGCTTGCTGTGTGCGTGATACGGACGTGTTCCGGTCTTTTCGACTAGCTCGCTGTAAGTGTACTCCACTGTCCCCTCGCCCGGCCACGTGACACGTACGAGTCCCGACGAGTACGGAAAGTGTGAGTTCCGAAAGGGTTTTCGATCGCCGGGAGAGGTACACCCTCGCGAAGGAACGACCAGTCCCCAGAGTGAACCAATTGATCATCGTTGACTACCCGAGCCGGTTCGCTGGCTGTCTATCCGACCGTAGGGAAACTCTGTGTTATACTGGATCAGTTTTCGTTCGCGAGTCCGTCTACCATGGAGGAAGTGAATCGCAATGTCGCGGCCCCGGAGAGATTATCGGCTCAGGAAAAGAAGGCAGAGTTCTTTGCGCTGGATACGAGGAAGGAGGAACAGACGCTGAAGAATCAGACGATCAAACTCGTCGATCTGAACCAGGCGCTGCCTTTGATGCAGGTAAGGCTTATGTAACTCGAGACATGGGACGGTTGTGTGAGTCGCGCTGGCTCGTACCTCGTGCGGCACGACGTTGCCTATAGATACGATTTCGAGCGTGCGCCGACGTCGTACGTGTCATTAACCGAAGGGAAAAAAGGCTCGAACGGTTTCCGTCCTATAACCATGTTCGTTCGATAAGCGTGTAACAATCTTCACAAATCGTTCAACTGATGATCACGGCGTGATCAATTCTAGCTGGGGCAATTCTTCTTGTCCGGGTAACGATTTTCTATGCTGCCGAGACAGACGATCGATCTTGGTGCCGGCAGTGGTGGCTGTTTCCGGTGCACAAGGTCCCGTCCGTGCCGATTGGAAATGCGTTCGGTCGGTAACATCCAGAGCCGTGCTACGGAAATCGATGAATTTCTGCGTAACGCTTATCGAATTAGTCTGACGTGTTATCTAAACATGGTTCGAACAATCCATTCTCTTTTATTTATTACATTTAAATAAATTTCAACATTAACTCGACATACTAAAAATTACATGTAGAGATCCAGGTTTCTTATAAATTTGAAAATTAAAGGTAAAGGGGAAATTACAGACACGTACAGAAAATTACTCGTGATATATGGGGGATAGTGACCTTTTTAATGAGGTCTTTGCGGTGAGTTTCTCTACTATTATCAAACTTTGGACACTGTCAAATAATATGAGCGAGTTCTTGATCTGGGTATCCGCAATGACATTGACTGTTGGAGACTATGTTAATCGGAGCCAAACAAGCGAGGAGGTGGTAATGATTAGATTTGCATCGATTGACCCGAGTAATGAACAATCCATTTGGTGCACGTAGAAAAGATGTTAACGCAAACAGTTTAAACGTCGATTTCGCTAATTTTCGATTTTAATAATCGTATCTCTTGTCGTTGATTAGTATGCGTGGAATGAACGTTATTCAATACCGGTTGTAAATTGTAACTACAAATTACTGAAATTATATACGAGCCACGGGAGAATGGACAAGTTGATTGAAGCGTTGCAAAGAAAAGTTTTGTCAGTTAAGTGGTATTTTCTTTTGAGGGTTGTCGTAGGTAATGAAGCAATGCATAATTTAACCCATTACCCGCCGCAATTCAAAAACCAGTAAAATTATAAAAATATCTACATAGGACTTTTATTTTAAGATTACTTAAACTGAATTTACCGTTATTATCATTATTTGTTTTCAAATTTTAAAAATATTGGCTATAGCATTTTTGGACATTGGCTGGATAAACTACTGCACATATAAAAAAATCTAATATAAATTTCAATATATATTTGCGTCCTAAAAAGAGGACAATGGCAGGTATTGGGTCAATTAGTAGGTAAGGAATTGTGAGAATCGTGAAGACGTGATTATTGAGTAGCATGACGTATTTGGCATAGGGGCTGCTTCAGATATGGTTCTCACTAATTTCGATGAAAGGCCGAGCTATAAATTTGCAGCTGCCATAAATATCGTTATGGTTTTGAATTGAGATGCCTGTTTAATCCTGGACCGGGCGCGTCATTTAAAGTTATATAAAGGTCGCGTGGGCTGTCCGCTACCCTAAGAGACCTGCAAAAATAATATCGAGAACAAAATAACATTACTGCGACTCTTAATAAAAAGCTGATGCAGCTATTGACAGCTAGATGATTTGTTTATAGTATATGTATATTTTTTTCGTTGCAACTTGTATGACCGAATCCACTTCATGGGGGTGGTAACAACGTTGTAAATATAAAAAATAATTTTTAAAATATACTGTAAACAAATCATGGAATTGTGGAAAATGGAGATATAAAGCGACATCGATCATAAATACATAATAAATTTTGAAATGCCGAACTTCTTGAAATATATTAAACAATAGAGATGTCAAACTAGTAATACAAATTTTAAAGAAATTTATTCTTATAATAAAAATTATAAGAATAAATTTCTACATTTCTTTTGTAGTATGAAAATTCGACGTTTCTTTTATATCTTTTCATTACGTAGGCAATGTTTTATACCAAATCGAAAGTTTTTTGTATTTTGACATTTATGTACTCCACTTTAGTATAACGTAAAAGACTTTTTCCCTTCAATGTATATTTATTTAAATATTACAAAATCGCCTCGTAAAGTACGCTAACGCCTTTCCAAATGAAATAACTGTTTTGAAATTGTTTCAAAGAACTTGAATATTTTTCAGATGTTAGACCGACTAGTTATTATTTTTTAATTATTTTTAATATTTCAATCAATTGCAATCTAAACAATTTCGTCTATACTCATTCCATAGAAAACTAGTCGGTCTAACATCTGAAAAATATTTAAATCCTTTCAGCCAATTTTGAAACAGTTATTCCGTTTGAAAAGCCGTTAACGTGTTTTCCGAGGAGACTGTATGTATTGGAGTAGTAGATGGTTTCATTGATCAGGCGTCGCGAGATAGTAGTAATATTTCAATTTTTATTGAAGAAGTTGATTTTACAGCGTCCATTTTTTCTTCTTCAAAATTACTAAATTAAAAATTACTAAATTACAAAATTATCAAATGTTCCAATTCTTAACATAGTGATGGTTTTATCTCATTTTTCTCGATTTGATCAATTATTGTATACTGTCTGTTTTGGTATAATTGATTATAACAATAACATACTGTACGATTGTATAATTACTCAATAACGCTGTTTAAACAGGAAAATTTAAAATACGACTAAACTGAACTGAGACAGGAAAGGTGATAAATATGAGTGTCAAAATAATTTCCATACGCTATATAAATTTGAAAAAGACATAAATAATGTGGTTGCAAAAATGTAGAGGAATATGCGGTTGGTTTTGTTTTCGAGAAAAACGTATTTGAAAACACATTGACACCTGAAAGTCTAAATTGCGTAGGTTGGCCTCGGATAAACATATTCATATGATAATAATAATGAATATAATTACCAATAACAGAATGTGGCAGAGCTTTGTTGCCTATATGATCTAGAATCTCGATTAATTAATGAAGTTTTGTAGGCATGTTTTATTCGGTTTGGTGGATGGGCAACACACTAATCAAAGTGCTGCATTTGCTGTAGGGTGCTATATTTGCTGTAGCCTGCTATATTTGTTGTAGGGTGCTGTATTTGTTATAGGATACTGTATTTGCTGATACGTGCGAGAAGTTCGAATGCCATCAAATGCCGTTTGAAATTTTCAAATACATAGTTGCCCAACAGTAATGTCTGATACGTCGCCCGATAACTTACGATTGTTTACGTATTCGTTCCGTGTGAATGATAAAGTGATTAATTTTTTGAATTGCGATTTTCACGATCTCTAATTATTTGCAACTCGTAACAATCTCGACCGATTTCTACAAAAAAATTTCCGAGATCTACAAAACGCATTTCTCAAATTCTTGTTCCACGTTCAGATAAAAAAGTTAAAAGATAAGAGTTTTTTATTTTTTTCAGTATTCCAAGTAATATCTAAATTCTAAATAATATCTAAATTCAACATTAAAAAAGTCATCCAGTCCAGTTTTAGAAATGTTATTGCATTTTAAAAGGTGGTCGAATACTTTTTGCCAGAATTTTATAAAGAATGTTTGGAGGCGTCACATTCAACTGGACTTACGGATGGTAAAGTTCCGAGAACAGTATTACGATTGCGAATTGCATATTTTATTATATACGTATATTTTTGACTTCATAATAATCTAGCTCGTGTCGAAACGAATTTAACGACCTACTGTAATATAATCACCTTGAAGTAACGCTGAAATAATTTTAGCCACTGAAAACAGATTTTAAGGTAGTGTTCAATGTCTCTTGCCGGAACATTTGAGAGCATAGAATCTTAGTTCTGATTTTTAATAAAAACAAAATTATTTTATCATATCGAAATTAACTAAGCTAGTATCGTGTGTAGTCCTCCCTTTATAAAATAAATAAAATAAATAAAATAAATAAAATAAATAAAATAAATAAAATAAATAAAATAAATAAAATAATTATTGTTTAATTTCAATGTTATGAAAATATAAAAATGTTTACAGCCGAATGACCGGTCGGTAAAGTGTTAATAGTTGCCCCATTGTCGCAACTATCGGTCGCTATTGGTCGAAAACTGTGACTAAGGTCGACGGCGGTTGCTATTGGTCGATAGCTGCGGCAGTGGGGCAGATAGTAAGAGGGGGAATGTAAACACGAAGGTGCCTTCTTGTCGCGTGAGGACTATACAGATAACATTCAGCTGTGACGTCCACCGAACAGCGGCTCCTTTCTCAAAAAATTAACCATAATTTATAACTTCAAATGATTTTTTGGAAGATCTGTACTTTTATGATTTCGAGGTTGTCGAATTTGACTATATCAAGAATTCAAAATTCGAAATGAAAAATATGATATTATGATATTTGGCTACAATTATATAATTAGAATATTATATATGTTATTTAAAATTATTTAGTTTTATAATTTAATATCTTCTTCTCGAAGAACGTTGATGGGTACTATATGACACTTTAAATTTGAATATCTTAAAAATGAGTAACACCGGGCAAAATTTTTCGATTCTATATAATACTTGATATCTTACTTTAAGTGGTGAATTTTGTTAGAACCGATCTTTCGATGACTATCGCAACTTTTCCTTTACCATAATGTTACAACATGACAACGATTTAGATTAAACTCAAAAATATTTTGCGTCGTTTATGTGCGAAGTAGAGTTGGCATTACCTAAATTGTTTATAATAAATACTTATATAAAATAATTATTCGAATTAATTCTTTTTAGTCGAAATAAATATGCAATAACAATTATTTATTATTCATAACCGATTATTCTATCTATTTATTCGAATAATTCCTCACTTTTTATTCCATTAAATTAATTGTATAGAGATTGTAAAATTATTTGAATAATAATACCAACATTTGTATTTTTTACGTAATTTTGTAAGCATATATGTATATATTGTAAATATGAATCCTGGAATGTACGACGATTTCAATTGCATCTGGATAAAGGTTATTTAGTTATGCATAAATTACAAATTTCTACATTAAATCTTAAAAATCATATCGTAAAAGTGGAAAACTGGTTAAATAGTAACACAATTAAAATCAACATCATCTTCACTTTGCAAAAAACTGAACAAACAACTAACCTTAAACTATACAATAGCACTATACCACTAGTAACCTCGGTGAAATATCTGGGACTCCTTTTAGACAAGAAATTAACATGGAATCAATATATAAAACAAAAAATTAAAAGCATTAAAATACGAAACAAATCTATGTACTGGCTAATGTCTTGAAAAAATAAGCTCAATATGAATAACAAACTGCTCATATATGTATAAATGTGCAATAAAACAAATTCGGTCGTATGGAATCCAACTCTGAGGAATGGCGGCAAAGTCGCATATCTAAAAAGTGGCAAGCTTACAAGCAAAAGTTCTCTAATAATAATGCAAAATAATAAATGCCCCTTGGTATATCAGGAATGACGACATTTGCAAATTACTAAACGTTTCTTCTGCAAATGAAGAAATTATTCGTTTAACGAACGAGCACAAAGCTAGAAACACCCACACAAACCCATCAACAACAAATTGTTATACGGACATAGTCAGAAAATTAAAACGCGAACAGCCAAAAGACTTACTCAAATCATAACATCTCTCATATGTTAATCACCACGTTAATTGTAATACTTGTCGTTTAAAGTAACTTGACCATTGTATAAATGTTTGTAAATATGTTTTTTTAAATAGATAAGAATAATAGAAGGAATATATAAAAAAAGATATTAATCAGCACAAGAATTCGTCAACTTTGTGTACTCAAAAATGGGAGTGGTGCTATAGTTACGTTCTTCAGCGTAGATAGATTACGAAGCGTGCTTCCTACCAGAATCTTTTTAAGTCCTATGCGGCCATTATGCACGCCCACGAGATGTCCGACTATATATCGCTGGAACTGGCGTCACCCGAACCTAAAGGATCACTTCCAGAGCGACGGCATCGGTATCGATTGCTCCGACACGCTCCAGAGGAAACTCGAATCTCGTGTGGGTAGCGACATTGTTCTGCATCGATATCCTGAGCGCGCGTGGAGCGTCTCTCGGGCTTCTTCCAGATAAAGCCAACACGGTGACGAATTTTAACGCGATCTCGATTATTCGACGCTGCTCTGCGAATTACGAACGTGCGAGGAGGTGCCGATAACGCGCGTAGTCCCGCGGAGAAACGGCTATCGCGCGAAGTTCGATGTTTTCACGCTCGAGCCACGAATACCGCCAGCGTTGTGTATTTATGACATTACAGACCAGTCCCCAGATAATTCGTGCTGCTTGTCTGACTAGTCGGATAACAATGGCTAGGAAAAAATGTCGTAATTATATATTACGTGTTTTTGTGCCTGTCTGCGAATATCTTTTCAATTGAAGATTATCATTAATTGCCTATTGTTGTTGGGAGCATGCGTTGATAAATGAATGTCGTTTCTCCTTTGAAGACCGATTCTTGTGTATGATAATGTGTACAAAATTTTACAGATACACGGCCACCTTATCGGGGTATTTGCATTATACCGAACGCGCTGTTGAAATTCTGTTATCTAAACCTGTGATACGCCAATTTTACGAATTTATATCGTTGTACAGGATATAGAGAAAGATTTTCTCACGTCAGAAATGAATGATTATTATTATTAGTACTAAACCTGCCATTGCCGGTCAAATAACCGGTTTCACAGTTTTGATTTTATAATTATTGAAATTATAAAGCTGCTACCATTAAAAATTGTTGAAAATATTTCTCTATTCGAGCGCACGTTACTGTAAAAATTATGAAAAATTTGAAAAAATTCTGTCTCGTAATTCTTATGAAACAATTTTTGTTAGTTGCTTTTAGACCTCGGCATATTTAGTGTCAAAGCATGGGAAAGTTTTAAATACAGCCGCGTATTTCTATTGTTATTTATTCATTTATTTATTAATTCTTTAAACCAGATGGCTTATTAGCAAATACAGAGTTGTTACATATACATATGTTCGATATTATTTATTCTTGGTTTCTATATACTTACGGAACAATCTCAGTTGAAAATAATTGAGCTTCACCTAAAAATTGTTTGATACTCTCTTACACATTGTATAATATATACGTATACACAAGCATATAATAATTGGATAAGATCTGATAACGTTAGACGAGGATATTTGGACTTTATATTTTTGTCCCGCGTGGCCGCACTGAACGACGTAAATTGTAGAACGGTGGAAAGTAAAAGATATGGAAAGATGTGATTACGTTTTTAAAAGTATTTCACATGATAACAAAGCGCTTTTAAGTGTTTTCTCATGCGATTATCATAATTACTTTCAAACCATGACGCACACCGTGGGAAGCACAATTGTATTTTACTTGTAGAACGTTTATTTGAAAAATGTTGTAACAAATAGGTGTTTATCATTCATGTTGAAACTGTTAATCGCAAAATGTAGAAATTGTTCAAAACATCACTTCGATTAGAAAATAATAATTACAATTTCGTTGCTAATAACCGGATAATTATTAATGATAGAAATTCTATTTTGGTCACGTGTAACAATTTTGGGGAATTTATTTCTGCTATTTATAAGAATTATCTACCTGTGAAGGAAATTCTATTTTGGTTACCCATAATTGCTATCACTGACGAAATCTTTTCTGTGACATTGAATTTCTTTCATCTATAACTATTATCAGTGCCCGACATAGTATTCTTGCCTTTGATAAGCGATAATTGATCGATAATGTATTTATGAACTCCGAACACAAAATTTCGCTCACGTATAACTATTACTTATAACAACACCGCTGATCTTTATGCAAAGTGAAAATGGTCTGCAGTAACTACAAGATATGGGCATTGCACAGAGATTTATTTTTTCTGTTCTTCACTTGAATGAGTTGCAAAGAAGAGTATAGTGTCATTAAATTCTTCTGAAGGTTCGACTATTCTATATTTGATACATCTATTTTTATCATAAATGCACAAAGATCCGCAGTCTACTTACAACTAAAAACATCTGGATCGAAATAATGATTGTTATGCAACGAATTTTTCCATGACGATTATAACAGCTGCGGTCCCTGGTTTTATCAGATGTATTGGTAGAAAATTGTAAGTATAAAATACGATTTGGACTAATTTATTAAATGTGTTCAATAAAGTGCATAAAAGGTCCAGTCGAAGAAACGTTTCGATTTGTGTCATTTTAGAGAAAGAAACTTATCTCCAGTTACGTTACGCAAAAACATTACAGAAAAAGTTAAATATCTACAGAGTCTGTATATGGCTCGTGGAACTAAAGGCTCTAAAAGGCTTTGAACGACTTTAAGTTTATTGTCTGACGATTCTTTGTACAGTGTCAATGTGGCCAGTTTTTCGATAATCGGAACTTCAGCGATCAAATACTTTTTGGATCCACTGTACACTTATACTTCGACTCAATGCAGAACGGAATGAATAAAATTGTAGTCGCGTAACAGTTTCTCAAGTGATAAAATCTTTAGATAGCGAGGTTCGACAGTATTTCCACCTTTTGTCGTATTTGAGCTTCTCTGCTATTCAGGATTACATCTCGATGTCCCTTTTTCTCAATTTCTTGAAGAAATTGCTTCGAGTATGAACGTGTTATTATTTGCTGGGTCGGTAAGGCGAGAGTAGGTGGAAGTTTTGTCAGTCGATTATGGTCACCCGACCGTCTACGAAGACAGCAAACAAATGTTATCGGCTCGATATACTCGCTATCCAGTCTCGAACTCATAACCGGAAGGTCATGTTTTTTCCGTTACACGTGGTGGCTATGGCGTGCGCGTGAATGTAAATAAGTAAAATAACATTTCAGACGAGATTGTTTCGAATTATCTTTGCGATACACCCGACAACCTTTCGTCTGAAAAATCTAGTTCTATGGTCTAGTTTTCTATTAGCGACGACGCCTTTCGTCGACGATAGTCATCTATTCGATTACTCGTTAGGTTTAAAAAATACGAAGGTTACTAATTCGAGTTATTGTTACTTCGCCGACTATCGTTTCATCGACAGTTATTTCATCGATGCGATTTCATCGACACCGCATTTCGCCGACGGTGTAATAATTGTCGATCTAAACGTGTCGGTGATATGATTGTCGGTGAGGTGATTGTCGAACATCCAAATGTGTCGGTGAATGAATACAGTCGGCGAAATGCGGTGTCGATGAAATCCTGTCGAGAACACAGCCGTTGAATTGATTGTCGATGACTTCAACGTGTCCCACTAATTTATTCCAAATGGTTAGACTTGATCCTGTTCTATGAACTGTACCCACGCTGCACAATTCGAGCAATGGTAAAGAATTGAAAAATCAATATTTGAAAAAATTTTTTTACGATATAATCGTAATCTAGAGTCTTTATTAATAAGTAAACATTTAGTGATTTACTTGCTCCTGCTTCTTATTATTTATAATATGTATTTATATTACGTAGTAGATTTTTATGTGCCATGTCTACATATATACTTAACCGACTACACAGTAATTCATAATAAAAAATGTTTCGAACAAAAATTAGTCAGTACACAGCTTCTAACAAATTACAATACTATATATTGATAAAAAATGTCTTCATTCAACAAGAAAACAAAATTATTGTAATTTTTTGAAGGTAACTTTATGTACTCGATTATGTAATGTAAATTAACTCGATTATGTTATGTAAATTAGCTCGATTTATGTACAAATCGATTCAACCTTGCATTCTGTTTAAAAAGTTATTAAGATACTTAGGTCGAAAATTAATCAGTTTAGAAGATATGATTTTTGTTCCGAGTCGTGTCGATTAGTTCTACTTTTTTGAATAGTTAAAATGCAAAATAATTATTCAATTATTATCAAGCTGCTTGAGTGGCTCTTAACATTTTCTACTTATTCCATTTATTCTTTCATGTTCGGCTTAAAGCTACAAAATAACAGAAATTTTCATCGATTAACTTCCTTGATCATGCAGATATTGCAATAAGGTGATATATAATAATCAATATATATTATCAATAATCATTATTAATGCGGCACATGTTTTTGGATTGGTAATAAGAATTATCGTTGAAAGTTGAAGAGGGGAAAATTGATTTCGATTTATTATAAATTATAACAGTTATCGGAGTGAGAAATGTTTTTGTTGTTTTCTGCAATTAATGACTGTTGTTATAGGTTCCTGGTAATAACGATTACTCTAATAATATCTACGTACTGTCGGTGTAGAAAGTATTCGTACATCTTTTAAAATGGAGTAACTTTTATTACAATTAGCTGTTATAACAAAACAGTAAGAAACTCACGGTTTTTAAAATCTGTTATCTGAGACCAAAACGAAAGTTTAAGCTTTAATTTAAAAATCAAAATCGGTTGAAGCATAGTTAAACTACAAGAGGCATTGGAAGATGTAAAAACTTCCAGATTGTTTCCAGTTAACTGTCGAAAAATCGTGGAAATCTTTGTTCTACACTCGGATAAAGAAGTTCAAAACTCGAGTGTTTCATTTTCTCGGTCATTCCAATTAACTGCGATAAAACAATTTTTTCAAAAATTCTTTAATAAACTGGTCGGTTTAACGTGTCCACAAAATTGAAATCATCTGGGCCGATTTGAAAAAGTTATTTCAGTTCAAAAAGCGTTCGAATATTTTCGAACTTGCCACGAAAGTTTGCCGGCAGCATTGGAACAGAAGCGTTTCCAAGCAATTGCGTAACCTTTTCGTAACACCTGCGTCATCAGGACATCTGAGTCAATTAATTCATTAACCCAGAAAAGTTTGCTACACCTTGAGCCAGCGAAATATGCGCGAAAATTGTTAAAAGTGATCGATTCCGCCGGCATGGCAGCTGTCGCGAGACTGACTTATTGTTAGCTCAATAAACACGTGCTTCTGACTATAACTTTTTCTTATCGAAACCTCGTGCACCGTTCGAACTTAACTGGTACGAAAAAAAATATATATCATTTGATAACATTTTGATGAATAATTTACTTGAAATTTAACGACTTTTATGAAAGTTGCCACGTGTATGTTGATAATACACGAAACAAAACGCGCAACTGATTCGTATTGATTGAAAGCGTTTCTTGTCAATTTTAATTTATCTTTCCAATGAATAACGTGTATGTAAAGAGCATAAAATATTGGATTAATAGTATGGCAAAGGGTATGTAAAATAAGATTCTCGATTTTTCAAAAAGTTCTTCAATTCAGTTTATATTCTTAGAAATAATAGAAATAATAGCTAGAATGTTTTGAAACGTTAAACAAATATAGCATTCGTTATCTTTAGACATAGAGGTTGTACATTGAACAAATTAATTACTTACGTTTTACTGAAATATTCATTTCATTTCTAAACTTCTAGAAAATTGTGCGAGATCTACAAATTCGCGCCAATGAAATTAAAAATTCTAATAGAAGGTTTTTTATTTGACTATTAATTAGCTCACTTCATGAAACCTGCATGACTACGAGATGTAAAATGCAAATGAAATGTAAACGGAGTTTCATAAAGTTTAATTCTGGATTAGGCTTAAAGTTTCCATTTCGAAGTGCACGCGAGGGACGGGGCACTGCAAAATTGTGAATCGGATTCGATATGGAGATGGTTAATTATAATAACATAACTGGTCGGCTACAGATACTGTGACTATTTAACCCTAATACTGTGCACGTGATTACATTTTAACTTAATTTTAATGAGAATCACCGCAACGTAACTCATTCGGGCATTTTACACAAAGCATTTTGCAAGTAAAATGAGCTGCTTGAATATCGCTGTGTTCATCGCATACATTAATTTTTTTTTAGCATTTTTCATGATAGAGTTCATTCGAAATACAGTATGTTTTGTTTACTTGTAAATGAAGTAGTGGGCCTTTAATCGATGCCGATGTAGTGGTTCGGCGTTATCTGTACTGGGTGTAAGAAAAGATTATAGCATGACTATCGTGGACGTATTAGGTCCTTAACTTAATTTCCGCCCGCGAAATGTAGATGGCGATGTAAACAGTTCTAGTAGATATTTCTAACACATGTGGTACTTTTTGGCACATTTGGACATTTCTCGATAACATTCAGTCATCATACGTAATTAGTCCCGTACATAACATTTTTTTTTACGTTGTGAAACATGGAACGCGATAAAATGTTTTTCCGACATGTGCTTTTGCACTACTTTGACTTAAAAAAAAGTGTAGGAGAAGCGCATCGAGTACTCGAAGAGTGTTATGGTGATCAAGCTCCGCGGCATACAACATGTAAGGAGTGGTATAGACGATTCAAAAATGATGATTTTTATGTCAATGACAAACCACGCCCAGGACAGTCGTAAAAATTCGAAAACGAGGGATTGCAGGCATTATTGCATGAAAACTCAGCTCGAACGTTACAAGAACTTGGAAACGAGCTAGGAGTGACTGAAACAGCTGTTTCCAAACGTTTAGACGCCATGGGAAAGATCCAAAAGGAAGGAAAATGGGTACCACATCAATTGTCTGAAGTTGCCACTCAAAACTGTTTCACTGTCACGCTTTCGTTGCTTGCCAGGCAAAAAAAGAAGAATTCCCTGTGGCGTATTGTGACTGGCGATGAAAAGTGGATCTACTACGACAATCCCAAACGCAAGAAATCGTGGGTAGACCCAGGACAACCATCAACATCGCGGCCAAAACGGAACATCCACGGTCATAAGGTAATGCTTTGCATTTGGTGGGATCAGCAAGAAGTGCTAATCCCACGAGTTGCTGAAACCGAACGAGACTGTTACTGCCGATGTCTAGAAACGTCAATTGACCAAATTGAATGATGAGCTGTTACGAAAAAGACCAGCAATAGCGAGAAACAGGTGCAAAGTCATTCTCTTGCATGATAACGCTCGGCCACACACTGGAAAAATCGTCAAGGAAACACTGATGCAGCTCGAATGGGAAACTCTTCCTCACCCAGCATACTCACCAGACATAGCGCCTTCTGATTACCACATGTTCAGATCGATGCAACACGGCTTGAGTGGTACACGCTTTGGTACACGACGAATGGATTGCTTCGAAACCGACATCGTTTCATCGAGATGGTATCGCCCAACTGCCAGAAAGATGGCAAAAGGTTGTCGACAGCGATAGAAAATACTTTTGTTGACATATGTTGTACCAATTGTTTACAATAAATGCTTTTTCTCAGCGTTATAAAAAAATTTGACCTTGAAAAAATTGTCAAGGTCACCTTGGCGGAAAGTTTTATCAACAGATCTCCATCGATCTAAAGGCGTAGTATACGTCTATGGTAGCCATGACATAACCTTTTTTACATCCTGTGCATAAAATAGGTGATCATCAACGAACAAAGGCGGAAATGACAATAGACATTTGCTATGTTGCATTAACGTTTCGCAAATGCATGTTTCTCTTCATGCATGTTTTGAAAGGCATTTGTCTTCTTCTGAAGACATTCTACAGATATTCTTCTGAATGTCTGTAGAAGGCTTCATCTCAATTCTTCAAAATATCGATCGTAATTGTGTCAATTATCGTGTTCATTAAAGTGACGTTCAAAGTTTTCGCCAAATGAAATATCAGGTCTAGTAATAATTAATGTCGTTTTCCGATACATTTTTAAAAGTAATTTATTTAAACAAAACAAAACAATTTAATCAACGATATAGTCGCCGCTGTTTTCAACCAGTCGTGCCCAACGCTCAGGTAGTTTCTTAATCCCTCCATTGTAAAATGCTTGTGATTTTGATTCAAAAAATTCGGTCAAGGTGTTTTTGAGACACTCTTCGTTACTGAAATATTTTCCAAGAAGAAAGTTTTGCAAGGAACGAAACAAATAATAATCGGATGGGGCAATATCTGGAGAATACGCAGGTTGTGGGAGAACTTCCCATCCCAACTGGCGTAGTTTTTCCGCCGTGATTCTTGCAGTATGCGGTCGTGCGTTATCGTGATGAAGAATTACGCCCTTTCGATTAATCAGCGCGGGTTCTTTTTCTCTCAAAGCTCGGTCCAACCTTTCCAATTGTGCACTATATGCACTACCAATTATGCACTACTACTTCATTTGTAATGATTTGGTTGATTGGTAAGAGTTCATAATGAAGAATTCCTT
>CM052151.1:1982632-1998961 GCA_028455555.1 Augochlorella aurata | reverse complement strand
TCGTCAAATTATGGCAAGAGGTTAAGATTTCAATGAAATTTTTGTATATAAATAATAAAACACTCGGTATTCGGTTAAAATTGCAACTAAATCATTAATCACAAAACTTATGCAAACAATTATCGATAACGTCATATCGAGAGGACGTGTTACAATAACAATATCGTCGCGTGTGCCTCACTTATATTAGACAATAGCGCTAGTTTAGTCAACTTGGTTTAGCCCTCGTGTCAGCTGATCCCGTATATGCAGGGTGTCCCAAAAGTCACTCGAACTTGGGAAAGGAGGGGTTCCTGAGGTCATTTTAAGCAACTTTTTCCTTAGCGGAAATGCAATCCGCCGATTTGTTTACGAGTTATTAACGAAAAACACTGACCAATGAAAGGCGAGCTTTCATGGCGCGAGGCGGCCGAGTTAAGGAGCGGGCGGAGCCCAGTTACGCTTATTGGCTCTGCCGCCTCTCGCCAACTTCTCTCGCCTCTCACTGGTCACTGTTTTTCGTTAATAACTCGTTAACGATGCCTCGGAGAACATTTTTGTAAAGGAAAAAGTTACTACAAATGACATCAGGAACCTCTCATTTCCGCATTGTTAGATATTTTGGGATATCCTGTAAATATACAGAATCAAGCCGGCAATAATGGCGTCAAAATGGAGCATGATGCAACGGAAGAGACTTCTGAATACAGAGGCAGCTCACTCCTAGTCTTAATCGATAAAAACCAAAAAAAAAGAACTTAAATATCAGCACCCTACCAACTTAAATTTAATTTCTTACGTCATACAGATGCTATCGTAATCTATTAACTAAAATTTCCTATACAAAAATAATTTCCGACCAACATTTTCCTTGCTTCAAAGAAGCCAAATTTTGTTATACAATATCAATATCTGTGCTTCACAATAGATAGTACAGTAAGGTGCAAAAGTGACCACACACCTTTTAAAACGGCATAACTTTTTTAACACTGGTACAAGTGTCCTGACATTTTTGGTAAGTGATAGAGAAACTAGTTCACTGTACAATGACTAAAGTACTTTCTTTTCTAACTTTACCATTACTTGGAATCAAAAATATGTAAAGAAACACCCATTTTTTCACTTTTTTATCTGAGCCTACAATGAACTTCTTGAAATAAGGAAAATAAGGAAATAGGCATACGCAAAATTGCGGTAAAAATAATGTTAAATATATGGCGTAGAAGTCAAAGTTATACTAAAGTTAGTCCTATTACTTTTAAGAGTCACTGTACATGTAAGTTACCGACATCTACAGACTGTTTTAATTTTCGTTACAGGCTCAGATAAGAAAGTTATCTTTGTTTTAATTTTTTCTTATCGTTCCAACTAGTTGCATCTACCTCAAAAACTTGTTTAGACATTGTGTAGTGAACTAATTCTTTTAACAAAAATTCAGTCATGCGATCTCATTTTTAGACAGTTATACCTTTTTTAAAGTGTCCCAATATTTTAGCTAGCCATTTAGTCCAGCTTTAAGAAAGTTACACCGTTGTTCACATGGTCTCAAGTACATGGACGTCACTGTATTTGTAAGGACTATATTTAACACGTTCGTCGCCAACAATCGACCACCAAAATTTTCACAAAATCAAAGCAATTTAATTAATTAAAGCGAAATTAGAAAGTTGAAATTGATCATAGGGGATAGAATTAGAACTCTTTCGCATCCGAAACATCCTAGTCAAATTCAGTTTGTTCGCTTATATTAAAATGAAAATGAATTTTCAAAATTGTTTAAAAACTAGCGTAACCCATATTTGGGTGACGTGGCGATGAACGTGTTAAAAACTGCCACTGTGACGTCTTCGAATCGTTGCCTCAACATATTTTTGCGCAAGTTATTCTCTCTTTAACGTACTGCTAGCGAGTTTTGTAGTAATTATCGCAAAATCAGCGTTCTGTATCACCGTTATCATCATCATCTTTCATCGATTTCAATGTTAGGTGGAAGGTGACAAAATTCACTTAAAATTGAATCGTGGCGGCAATTCGCGACATCTCTTAAAAATTCAATCATAATAGTACTTAACATTTTATGATGGTACACGATGCACATGTTTCTGTTGCCCGCCAATTTCTATAAAATAGGTAAGACTAATGTAAAATTTTAGCAATGTTAAATACGCGTTATCTATTTTAGTAATAGTAGAATCGTATTTATTTTCACGCTGATATTAGCTTAGATTACGCATAATACTTATGAGAATTCTGAAAGCATATTGAAATTGATTTTGAGATTAGATAATCGCATTTTTTGAAGCAGCAAGCAAGTTGCCTAAATCGTACATTCTCAACCTTTCCGAAAATTGAAATTCAAGTCACTAGTAAGCCTTTTTACACATTTATAAAGATTAAAAATGTTTAAATAACATGTCACCATATTACTCTAAACAATTACTTTTATAATAAATAAGACTACCAGTTTGACATGTTTTTTACATTTGCTTAAGTGGTACGATTATGGCAACTCTCCCCTAACTATAACTAGAACTAGAAAGTTACTTTCGAAACTGAACTTTGACAGGTATATTTTGATTATCGACTGATTTTATAGTAAGCGTTCGAGCATATTCGGTGTCTGACTCGGA
Source organism: Augochlorella aurata (assembly GCA_028455555.1). NCBI lineage: Eukaryota > Metazoa > Arthropoda > Insecta > Hymenoptera > Halictidae > Augochlorella > Augochlorella aurata. The sequence goes on along the minus strand of CM052151.1, from coordinate 1,996,352 downwards.
TTCTACATACAGTTCGAATCGAATGGGTCCGCCTTCATTACCAAGTGGCACCACTTTCATCGACGTCTACAAATATCCTGACCTTAACTAACAGTGTTCCGCTGTGTCTGACCGCCGCGCCAGTGCTACTATTTTTATCAATGACCGCAAGAGGTCCCACGTCGTCTTCGTGTTCTCGACCCATGCCAAAGTTCGAATCTACGTTTCGGTTCCCGTCGATCTACTTCGTCTTCGTTGTTAACCCCTTGCACTACGATTTCTTTCATGTTGTGTTGATTAGTACTTATTCGTCCTTAATAATTTCCCTAATAGGATCAGGCAATTTTTGTTTCTTCTATTGTCTTTATCTAATTTCGTTTCTAGACTTCGATAACAGGATAATGTAATTTTACTTCGACTTAAAAGGAATTAATAATATTCATATTTAGTAGATCTTGCACGAAATCTGTACGACGAGTCTGACTCGTTATTATAGTGCAAGAGGTTAAGAGCACGCCTCGCTTAAGATCCGGTTGATATGAATCGTTGGCGAGGAAAGTGAACTCTCTGCAATTATCACAATATTATATATCAACTCGCATTAGGGATGGGCGATTCTTGTGAAAACGTTGATTCTTGAATCAATTTCTTAACGCTTTGAAAATCGATTGGAATACATACGATTGCAATTGGAATTGTGTCGACACTATACCATAAATTAATTTCTACACGTATCATTTTTGGTTTATATTCTGCAATTTCTCTACAGGCCGCGTGTAGGTTAACATCATCTTCTGCATCGGCTTCAATTTGCTGCAAATAATTTCTCAAATGTTGTCAAATGTGACTCAAAATTTTTACTTTCAAGAACTTCTTCTTATGTAATCTAATTAAAACTTAATGGGAAGAACTTTTTTCAGAAACAGTTCCACAACCACTATTATAAATTGAAGCAATTATAAAGTTCCAGAACTTTTTCTATCCCTGAGTACAATTGTATACAATATGAGCATTGCAGTTCACTGCACAAATCGATTAACTCCGTAAAATAAAAAGTGGAGAAATGCGGTGAAATAACGTACATTGTTTCATAAATTTTCTCTATAATATTATTTATTATTAATATAATAATATTATAATATACAATAATATCATATTATTATATTGAGCCGACTGTAGTCATAAAGAAGAATTCGCAGGAGTTGAAAGCTACTTTATTCAGCATTTGAAAACTAAATATTTTGATAATTGGAAGAAGCATTGGCATATATCTGTGGCAACAGGGAAAAACGCCGCCAGTCGCAATTTCAAAAAATTTAAGTTAACGCGTTAATTGAACTGCAGCATATAGTATATGCGTATGTATCAGAAAAAAAACATTATCAAAAGAAATTCTACAAACTTAAAAAAATTATGTAATCTGAAACACTACTAATACGAAGCATCAGTGATCAGAATATTAAGTGACAATATCTCGGAAGTGAAAACACGTGACTTGCAGCGTTCTTCTTTGCAGCCACTTATATGTGAGCGGAGAATTGCGATGAAATAATGTACATTATTTCTTAAAATTCCCTTTATAATATAAATTCAAATAAATATTAGGAAGAAGCACAAATCTAGGAAGAAGCTGCATAGACTTGGAAGCAGATTCGTAGATCATCCTTGAAAAGCATCGTGAAAACCAGTCTTCGCGAGAACAAAAAGCGTACTACTTTGTCTAGTATCATTGCTTGCACCGCGTTTTCCGGGAAAGTTGGACGATAAGATCTGTTAAAAGATAATTAACGATCCCGTGTACGTTTATGCTAAATGACCATTGAGTACCGGAAAATAACCGAGTTTTGCTGTACACACGCAAGCGCTATTGATTGATGATCATTGGAAAACGACGACACGATCGTGTTCGCATGTTCGGTCGTTGTTTTTTCCGGGTCCTCCTTGTGTCTGGTTTCACCGTAGCTCGATCATTCTCTTTTCTGCGGCGTATAATCGAACAGTTGCTCGGCGATAAAAACATTTACAGGAAAGTTTTCCCGACCGGCGACGAGGAGGCGCTTCGAAAGCTGTTCGCAGTCGCTGTTTTTATGGTCATTTGGAACAGATGCGCCAGAAGACGCGAATTCTTATAACAATCGATAAGAACTAATTAGCAAATTGAGGGTCGGATAATCAAATTCTCAACGCGATTCCATTTCTTCGCGTTTATTGTAACTATTATTTAGAAAATTTAATTGCTGGTTTTAGAAAATTGTCTTTTCTTTGGAAGACAATACATGTAACTGGTTATAAAACTCGATTTTGTATAAATTATAGATTAATAAGATTCGGTTAAGAAATCATCATTTCGATCGGAATAATTGACATAGTGAAGAGGAAGTATAACCCTTTATTATTATACCTATTAAAATTTAATTAACCACTACCGGCGGTCTCACAGACCGCTAATGTTTATTGCGTTATTATCGCTATAGAAATGTCAAATAAAAAATTAAAACCAATTGTTTTTACTTTGGACGTCAATAATGAAGAAAAACGTTCTCCTTTTTTACAATTTGTTCTACAATTATGAATGAAAATGAATAAGTAGCGGTCTCATAGGCCGGCGATAGTAGTTAACGGTTAAAAAGGACAAAAAAAACTTGTCTATCATCGTTTCACAATTAGAAAGATATTATGAAAAATACAGGAATTAAAGTTATCTCGAAGACTATGTATTTTCTACTTTATAATAACAAAGGCTCTAGCAGCAGTACGCAGTAGTCACGATTAAAAGTTCTAAAGAAAAGAACCTCTGTGTTTACAAAATGTTGTCGTTTACCCGATTCCAATCGATATACGCTTCGATTTTGCTTCGCGGATGTAATAGCTTTAATTGAAGAGTAATTGCGAATTTACGACTGCGCGTTAATTAAGAGCGCGTCGCTGCTCTATTCACGTCATTTCTCGCATGAGCAAAATTCTACACGGAATTCCTGCGCACCGAGCAAATATTCAGCATCATTTTTCGCAGTTAACAATTTCGTGTTGCGTAATTAATCGAGGGTTTACGTGACGCGAGCCAACCGCAGATTTCACGTATCGCGCAGGTAATGCGATAACCTCGTTAATCGGTCACTGTATGTCTTATTTCGAATTCGTCGGAGATCTCGCATCTGAAATTCAAATTCACGGTTGTTATCTGCTTTAGCAACATTTTGTTAGCTCTTGGTTTGTTAGCTAACGGTTCGAGATATGTAGTGGGTAAGTCCGGTTCCCGCGTGACAAGTGTACAAGCTCGGACGTAATCACACGTCCATTTGCAATTGTAATCCGCCAGTAAGAAGTCACGTACTTGGTCCGTACGCTTTTTAGATAATCGCCACTGAACTTTGTGGAGAGTCTCGTGGTGGACTTTCCAATCCCGTTAGCCAAAGGTTGCGAAATATTTGAGAAAAGCAACAATATGACGCATCTTTATCTCTGAACTGAAATATATTTATAAATATTAGAGGAAAATTTTATTTGGGGAAAACTTTATTTGAAATGAAAATAACAAACATTTTTTACAATGTTAGAAATCTAAAATTTGTCTAATCCGAAGCGTAAATATATGTCTGACAACGAATGCTCATAAATTATGTTTATTTGTTGCGATTGATTTGCAAGAATGACATGGAATAAACCTAATGGTATTTCACATTAGACGACTATCCTCTATTCCACTGTTAACACACGCGTCGTAAGTTATTCTTGTTAGAAAGGATGTGAAAAACGATTCGCAGTTGGGAGATCTTCCATCGCACATTTTCATGTTTCGTTTTATCCGCGCCAAAAAATCGTCGGAGGCAGCGTTGAGCGCGAGCATGTCGTCCATGAAACACGAGGGGCCCGCGGTTCATTTTACAGAGAGATGATTTTTTGCCGGCGATGGTTCGCATTTCTCGCGTACCAGCGGAATACCGTATACCGAACGGAATCCTCTCGTAAATTGCCTTCTTCCGTATTGTCAGAGACTATGCTTAAGCCGCGCAGGGAAAGTTTTTCCAATCTCCACGACGCGACATCGAATCCACTATGCAGGATCGCTCGATCCGATCGCGGCGCAGCACATCGTTACATCTCGCCGCGAAGGCCGCGATAAATTTCTCTCGACTGGCCTAAGAGCGTGCAAAAGAAGCTCCGGTCTGTCCAGAGTATGCAGATCCGTCGACCGTCACGTATCGCAGCGGTTTGCAAATCTGTATCCTGATGTCATAATGTCATAACGAATCGGCCAAGTGTACACTTGATCAAAATACATTTGGAAAATGTCTGGAGCATGATTGTGAGGAAGGTTTATACAGGAAATGGACAGTTTCAAAACGTTGTAGGAATAGAAAATGCGATAATTGCGGTCAGCAATGATATCCGCGAAGAAACTTTTCAAAGGCTCATTAAAAGCTCATTCAAATCGCATTTTTCAAGTAATAACAAAAAAGGTGGCCCTTTAGATTATTAACACATATAATTGCATCCTTAATGATGTGGTGCTATAGTTATGCAGCGATACAAAAATCAGTTCATATAAATCTTTGATTTTGCTGACAGAAAATTATAATAAAACTTTATTGATGTTCATTATTTATTACTCCAAAAAAATAGGAGTGGTAGTATAGTCATGCTCTTCAGTGTATCTTGCCGGGTGTTTCGGCGTTGCTGGTTTTTACAATCTGATAATAGTCCGTGTTTACGTTAGCGAACCAGTGTTGCCACCGCTACGTATTTTTCCGTGCGGACTTTTAATCGTTTTTACAGATCACTGAAAGAAAATCTACGGAGTTCTAGTAGGTTTCGTGAAAATGGTCTTAAGTAGTAGCGATTCATCGAGTCGGACGTAGTTTCACGAGATGGAATCCATTCCATGAATTTCTAAAAAGAAGTTCACGTCAATTTAGATTGATTGATTTTTTTCATGTTGAATCACCCCCTGCTCGGCTGTACTACCCTATACATAGGGTGTTTATTTTACCCTGCATATTGAAATATTTTCGTTATTTTTGCTGATACAAAAAATTGTGTCAAGACAGCTTTGTTTACTTGAAAGTTAAGATTATTACTATCCATGTCTTTTTGTTTCAAGCTTACTTCTTGTCAAATATTGAAGTTAATCGCTATTTTTTAGAGCATTGTCGTTTAGTTTTTATATAATTTGAACGATTTTTCACAATATTCCCTTGGAGCAGAGATGCGGTTTGTACACGATAGGTAATCAACCCATTATGCAAGAAACAAAGTTATTATTCAAGGTCATCCAAAACTACACCGGATGTATATTTTGTCGTCAATTAAAGGTCATGGTGTCGTTGAATTCGTTTCGTTGCGCAAAAAATGGCCACGATCTTCAATACTTGAAAAAAATGGCTTTGAGAGAAGAAGATAACACGAATCATAACATTTTTAGCTTTGAATTAAACAAAGTCGTCCTGATACATTTTCTGATATCAGCAAAATTAACGAAGGTATTTTGACATCGAGAATAAAACAAACACCCTGTGTACATATATACGGAAAGCGAATCTCGTTCGAGTTCTCCAGCGTTTACAGAGATAAAAGTACTCCCAATTTAGAACTGGCTTGTTAATTCCTCAAGCGATTGGAATAATGCTGGAGGCATGAATCCCTGAGATGGTTCGCACAAGTCGGCACAGTTCGTCCTGTGTTCTAGTTCCAACGGGCGGATGTCTCTCCCATGGGATCAATGGGTCATTGCCCCGTGTCTGTAGCATCGGAACAGGAGGGCAGGGATAGCTGGTCATAGAAAGTGTTACCCGGACCTACCCCGCTTATAAATAATAAAATCGTTCTCACAGAAGAAATCGTTTCTTGGCTGCGGCGCGTTCTACGATAACATCGCGAAATATGAGAATTTTCTGGTTTTCGCGTTGCACACCTCGATTAACACCGCGTTTTCTAATTAACGGATCGCGTGGATGTGGCAACCTTCACTTGCGTAGAAAACACAGAACCAGAACAATACGTACTTTCCTTTGATTTTCCGACTTATATCACGCAGCATGCAGAGTTCACGCATACGTATTCCAGTATGGAAAAGAAACTACGCGTACCAACGACTAAAATGCGTCTTTTAGGGTCAAATCGGATCAGAGTGCAAATTATCTTGCCCTCTACAATATGGCGTGCATAATTATAGACTCGAAATAATTTTCACATTGTTATTCGTGTCTAAACGAATATACTTATATTTTATATTATTTTAAACCCTTTGCACTTGCGTGGCGACTCTGAGGCGCCATCAAAAATTGTTGTGTCGCGTTTAAAAATAATTTCAACATCATCGAATTTGTTTATGTTTAAAAAACTGTGCGAAGTGAGTGTTGCTTGAGTCATACAATTTTATGTCGTATGCACAAAATGCAGTAAGTTATTTGAAATGAAAATCAGAGGAATTATTTTAGATTTCGCGTTAATGAATATATATAAGTTTTTGTTTAAATATCAATAAAAATGTAAAAGTTACTTCGAGTCCATAATTATTCACATCGAAATATCTCGAAAATGGAAAATAATAATAATAATAATGCTGAATTGAGTTAAAGTAAGCTTTAAATAAAAGCCTTGTGTAGATATTTTTATAATTTTATTGGTTTTTGAATCGCTACGGGTAATGGGTTAATGAATGGCTCGTTCAAGTGGGATATTACGGTTTTCTACTACGTGCTGTTCCACGCGATCTGCATTTATGTCTTCTTATAATTTGGTCCGTGGAATCCCGGCTGATCCCCGGATATCGTTTTCTCTCCGATCGTGCTACACCTCGCGAATGCACTCACGCGCCAGTTCGTTGCGATCGATTGCGAACGGATCAACGGAACCATTCGACATGCAAGCTAGAGTATCACGAACCACTTGTATCCATGGGAATTAGATAATAATTGGTTCACTTACCCAGTGAAACACATTTCAACTTGGCCATTCGATATCCTGGAAGTGTGTATCGCGCAGTTAATAAGAAACGAGTGAAAGCGCGCAGGATATTGATTACTTCGCCGCGATATTTTGAAAGATCGACGTCTTTGTGCGGTTTTGCTTTTTCGTAATGCACCGCGGGAAAGTATTATTTATCTTGTTGCGCGGAAGTGGTGACGCAACCCCGGGCGGGGGAGCGAATACCGTCACCGACTTCGGGCGCATTTTTAACGATGACAGTGACCACGCGAGCGAGACCGACATCCTTTTAAAAATAACAGGCACGTCACCGTTAGAAGCGGTCCAAATACAGCCACTGCGAAAAGTGTCCGTATGGTATTTCGTTAGCTGCAGTGCAAAGTATGACGGTGTCGCGTGCGGATATTTTTCTGATTTGTCCTAATATACCCTTTAATAATCTCTAACTTTTTTGAGCACCATGCGTGAGTACAAAGGGTACATCTCTACGGAAAACAGTAGCCCCTTTTCGAGCTACTATTCTAGTTGAATGAGAAAGGTCATATAAATACTGTCTTCGTTATCTGCAAATCTTTTCTTCGTTTATGAGACCGTTTATTTTGAAAGTGGCGTAAGTCCACTTTAAAAAAAATGAGATGTCACATAATTTTAATATTTAAATTAATAGTTAATATTTAATATCTTAAGAAATGCCAATGCTTTGTTCAATTTAAGATTGGCCAATAAAAGAAATTGCGTGACGATTGATTATGAAAGTAGTGTAAGTCCAATTTCCGTACATATAGGTGGCGGGCATTACGAAAAAAGAATTTCTTGTACGTTATAAAATTGTATGTTATAAAACAATGTAGAATTTACCATTTGCAGCCCGTAAATATATATTATTGTAGTTAAATTAATAACTTATAACTTAAATAAGTCACTTGACGGTATATTTTTTCTTCCACGGTACTCCTCTTTAAAATCTATTCAAAATGAGCCATGAACGGTCATTATTAACTTTTGGAGTACGGTCACTCGTTGTACCGTAACGGGGTCTTTCGAGACCCGTATCGATATTTTACTAATACATGCTTGCGGCCACTTGAGCTCGAGACCCCCACCTCTGTTCTACTATTAACACACGCAGCTTCGTGTAGTACGAAGAATAGATAAAACAGGAAGGTTTCTAGAGACCCCGTTATCTAAACGCGAGGGTTAAAAGTAAGGGAGATATTTTGGCAGCCTCCTCGGCCAAGGAAAGAGACTTGGTTTTACAAATGTTACTCTTCCTTCACATTAAATATACCGAGGTCTGAAAGCGATTATCAAGTATCGCCTTATAAAAATTACAAGATTGAGTTTATTTAAGTACTGCACAATTTTTATAATAACGTGTGCCAGAATATTCAACCATTCATACTTTTGTTCCCTTAGTCAATCCAACTACAATCGGTTACACTGAAAATCGTTCAGCATCGTATGTTTTCTAATTTTGTTTATAGAATATTTTTTATAAGAAAATAACTGTTATAACCTGTACAGAAATATTCTACGTACTTTATTTAATGAGTTTATGTACAAAATAATATACAATTTCGTATAAAACTGAATTAAAATTAATGTCTTCAGTGACATCTACGAAACAGAAGTCACACTAAAAGTCGTCCATCTGTTCTTATTTGTAAAACTTAAACATTAACTTAAAAATTACATATATTTAACACCTTGAATGCCACGGGGGTCACCGGTGACCGACACTCAACTTGGTAGTAACGTCATGGGGGCCACCGGTGACCGGCGCGCCCAGATTGATAGAAATATATATATATATATATAATTTAAACAAATGACAATACTTATAATTTTTTATTATTATCATCGTTGATGTCACCGGTGACCCCCGTCGCAATAAACATGTCAAACATTGTTACATACTGTAACTTATCTATTGCAGATAATATTTCAACATTATATGTATCGCATAATAGAAAATTTATCGTGGCGCCACGAACAATCCCTGTAAAATTCGCGTGGCATTCAATGTGTTAATATTTTGTCGGACGTCCTTCACTATTACTACGAGATTTTCAATATAATCGCTTGAAATTCTTGCCCATTCTGTCAACAACGCATTTTTTAGGTTTTGCTTATTGCTAATATGATATTTTGTCTTATTCTAGTTTCTAATTCCTGCCGTATATTTTTTATCACGTTTAAATCGGGTGACTGAGGTGGAGTTTTGATAACTTTAGGACAATTATAGAGCAATCATTGTCTGACGGTTGCGACTTTGTGTTTTGGATCGTTATCTTGATAGTATTGATAGCTATTTAAAATACCCAGTTTTTCGATCCTCAAATGTTTCAAATTTCTTTTTCAAATTTCTTCTATATTCCTACTTAAGTTTCTATTATCTACCTTTACTTACCTTGCCTATTCCATACTTCCACTACAATTCTGTTTTCATTTCCCATCTAATATCCTTTACTAGTCTATTATCTTTACGTAATATCAATTTTCGTCACGGTTATGTCAAGGCTAGGCGAAGAAAATTTTCAAGAAATAAAGTGAAATTACCTACGTTAGCTATCAGGTTTAAAGCTAATAATGGTCAATACTTTTTTACTCAGACTTCGATATTCTTCCATATTTTGATATAAACAATATAGTATTATATTTAAAAGAAAACGAAATTGACCTTTAAATCTCCGAAACGTCTCCATCTATAAAAAATAAATGTACTACATATTGTATCCCTTTAAACCATGCAATTTATGTATACATTTTTTCGTGCAACGCATATTTTGGAAGTTGTAGGAGGTGCATAAGTTGCGTGAATCACCCTGTATTATACCACAGCAAATAGAATTTTACATAGAAACGAAATAGAATTTTAAACAGCACTTTATTATTTTCGTCTGTGCTAAATACCGATAGGAGATGCGTTCGATGAATGTAACATTGTTTATGTACTTTAGTTAAGTAGCCATTAAGCTGAGAGTTAAGTAGCTTTATTATTAGCGATTGTTGAGGATTCTCAACTTTGTAGGCGAGGAAGGATGGCAGCGGTTCAACGACTAGCAGAGATCCTTGACAGTATTGTTTCATTGTATTTATTCTCGTGATATTTTAAGTTTATAACGACGAAAACAATGTTTGTTGGCAACAGAAAATAAACCGACGATAGTTGCGATCGACCCGGACTCGCGTCGTTCGGCCTGCGTCCTGCTCCGTTCTCTTCTCGCGAGGGTGATGCGAGGATCGGGCTTCAAGTGTGTGTGCGATCGCGGATCGATTGCAGTGTAGTATTGTCCCGCAGCAAATTGAGTTCTGATTCGGTCGAATCGATCGTTTTTGTCTATGCCCTATCCTCCGAGATTCACTTCTCGCTTTATAATCTATCGGGAGAACACGTGTAATTTTTAACGCTTAAAAAACCTTAAGTCCTCCAGCACCGATTTTATTAGATTACTACTTTATTGTTAATCCTTTCCCTTTAAAAACTACTGTTGATCTTTTTGTTATTGAATGGGCATATATTTGTTATTACTTTTGATATAAAAATCCCTTTTAAATATTTGCCCTGAAACTAACATTTTTATGTTCTCAAAAAAGCTCAAGTAATTTGGTTGGATTTGAAGAAAGACGTTCTTCGAAATGAAGTTGTACGATGCTCTCGTAGAAGTTAGTTCGCGTAGGAATATTTTTTACGTTGACTGTACAGTCGGCTGTGTTTATTAAAATCCAAACGGACGATGGAGAGCGTTAACGCGTGAACAACCAGAAATTTTGGTCATCCGGAAATTGATCATCAATCATCGGGAACCTGTTCCACGTTTGACCAGTTGTAAAAATAGATCACATTTGTTTTCGTTAATATTCAACGCGCCGTTTAATGCTGTTATTTTTTTCAGTTCACTCGTTTTATTTACGTGCGGTATGCTCCGGGAAAAGATGCAGTGAAAATCGGTGATATATACTCGTTTAATACGTCGATTGACAACACCGATGCTCATAAAGGTCGTATAAAATAACTTATTTAGCAATTTACGAATAGAAAAGATAAAATTTATGACAGCATTTATACAGTATGTTCCCGGTTTAAATCGGCGAACTTTATACAGTGACTCACATTAATATTTGGACACTTTCAAAATGCAATAACTTTTATTAGAACTTTTTTAGAAAGCATTCTAGGTATGGTCCAGTAGACTGGGTCCTCTATCATCTAAAAAAGAAATTCAAATTTTTTAGTCTAGTTCTAAAAAAGTTATAGCGTCTTGAACAGTTTCCGAATATTAACGAGAGCCACTGTATATGAATTTAGGGTCGTAAAATAAACAAATTTTTTCCTTTGAAAACATGCTCGTAAATGCTTCCTTCAAGAGACATTTACTATTAAAATTGTAGGATTTAGTAATGTATGTATACCTATCAATGATGGAAGAAGTGACCCAATGGCACCTAAGTGGCAACTATCATTTCGCTACATGCTTGCACTATTCTCAATTTTAATGTTTCAATGTTATTATAATAATCCGAAAGAATTTTAAAAATTGATTCAGTGGTTTCTTCACAATAAAAAAAGGTGGATGGTATCCTATCGTACACCGTGTATGTACGTTGTAACGTAAAAATTAGAGTTTTATTTTTCTTTTGTATGGCAAGCATAGCAAATGTATTATTTAACTACATATACGTATCTTTTAACAGTTATTAACTGGTTGCTCGTATACTTTTTCCTTCAATACTTTCCGCAGGGAAAAATCAATTGGAGTTAGGTCCGGAGTTCGCGGAGGCTAATTTACAACTCCAGCATGACCGATCCATGTTCCGGGAAAAAGAATATTAAGCCACTCGCTGAGTTTTCTACCATAGTGAGCGGGACAGCCATCCAATTGAAACCACAAGTTTTCCCCCGTATTTAAAGGAATGTTTGTCGTGTTGATGAATGTCGTGTTTAATGGAGCTTTGTTTACAGCGCAAATGGCAATGCATTAGTAACCTTCTTTCTTGGAAACAAAGATATTTCAATGTTATCGATTTCTAACTTTTAATAACTTTGGAAGTAAATATTCGATCCTGAATTTATATATAATACATAATAATATAATATAATATATTTATATAATATAATAATTATAATATATTATGTAATATAATAATTACAATATATTATGTAATATAATAATTATAATATATTATATAATATGTAATGATTTAACCCAGGAACACCCTTATACAACATAAAGGTGGTTTTACGAAATATTAACATCGTGTGTAACAAAATATGCTACATATGTTACCTTAATTTTGTATGCGATATAGAATCAAAATGTATTGTGCTCACGTTAGAGAACATATCCGATATACAGGGTGTGTAAAATGTACCCTTTCATATTTGAATTTTTAGTACGTGAAATATGATTAAATGTATCAAAATCCTGTTATTTATCTGACACTAATATTGAAATGAAACGTTAGTGGTCCTAATGCGTCGTCGTAATGAGTGGATATTTCTTGCAAATTCCGATTTTCCAAAGTTACTTTACAAAAATTCAAATGAAGGAAAATTTAGTTTCTCCAACTAGGAAATTATTGGCCAAATTAGAAATAAAAATGCAATTAATGATAACGATCTGTGATATAGAAATGGTTGTTACATTAAAGTTTTCCTAACTAAATGAACACTGTTTTTACTGCGATTTTGTGTATACCTATTTCGACTAGAAGATGTCTTTTGACACCATTGCATTTAAACACAAATAATTCACAAAACTGTTGGGATTTCAATATAGATAATTTAAGTAATATATTTATTGATACAGTGATGCGTATTTATTAGAGATTATTTAATCAAGTTGCAAATTCTAGTTCAATTCATCGATCTATAAAATATGAATATACGTAAATGTAATCGAACATGTTTTACCTCAACAGGAACAATAATACAAAAAAGATAGGAAGGTAGGTTAGAAAGATAACCAAAAACAGTAATGTTATTAACTTAACAATGATCATAAAAAGAGCATTGTAATACAATTTTCTCCTTATTCAATATTACAGTTTTTACAAATCACTGGTTCCACTACAGTGATTTTTATACATACATTCATATCAATAAAAATAAAATTCTCGTGTATTGGACTCACTACCAGAATTGGAGAACAAAAGGCGTCATTCAATTTTTTTAGAACTAGTCATTGCAATGATCTGCACTGAAGTGCAACATGCCGGAAAACAAGCTAATAGTTATGCAACGACTCTTTCATTTTCTGTTACTACTGAAATAGGGATTTTGTAATATAATTATAATTGATATTATGCCGCAAAGTGGAGTTGATATTTATATAAAAAATCGTTTAAAATTAGACATTATTATAAAATCCTTAAGGCGTCAAAAGACACCTCAAGGAATACCATATCGAATCACTAAAATATTCGGCCAGTTTTCAAATGAAGTAACATTTTACATGCTTTTTCCAGAAGTACAGTCAAATTTTATACACCATGATTAAAAGATTCGACTTGACCTTCAAATCTCGATGAGAAAGCAACATAAACAAAAATTAATTATATCACCTTATGCATCATTCCATATCCTACAACTTTTGTTTAAAACCTTTTTCTACAGACGTAACGATTTTCGAGTAATTTAAGTGACAGGTCTTGGTGGACCATGGTGTATTGTGCAAAACTATTATTTTAACGTACGCATTGTTATTTTCATATACATATGCAATAGACATACATACTAGCTAATATGACTTTTCGATAGCCTAAAGTAACTTTTTTTAAAGGCTTAAAATTTATAATTTCTTATTTCATGTGC
>CM052151.1:1971731-1982532 GCA_028455555.1 Augochlorella aurata | reverse complement strand
TAATGTAAAAATCATTTTGGAATGTGATATAACAATTTCAGCGGTGCCACAGAGTCACAACTCGAGTCCAAAGGGTTAATAAAATTGTCTCGTGCTACGGACAAAAACCTGTTACAGATTTCCTTATACTAATGACATTAAGTTCGGAATCTGCATTATGGTCACGTTTGAATTGTATGGGGTGGGGTTTGGATCTTCTAAATGTTTTTCAAATATTTTTACAAATGCAGGTATTAAATTTTGTCTTTTATTTCGGTATTCAAATCCTTTTATTCTTCTACGCTTTTCGACATTTCGAGCTCAATTACCAGGATTACAACATCTCTTCCAACCGATCGAATTATTTGTTGTACTTTGTTCACTGTTGCAATCAGATGATGATTCGATAGAAATACATAACCGTTTTCTTGTGCCGATTTTTCTGCTTATAAATAGTATTGAAGAACCATCGGATTCAATATTCCCCAGATCTACACAATTATTATTCGTGTCATGCATCTTGATATATAATGGTACAATATTTATTTGTCTAAAAAGGACTGACACTTAAAGTGAAATAATTGTTTAACAATAATTTCCAAGTACTTACTTCTGTGGCAGTTAGTTACGTTAGTTTCTGTCAAACAATAGTACTTTTGCTTGAGAACGCGGATTTCATTATTGCTACGATTTATATTAGAGTATGGAGTTAATCAGAATGCTTTCTGAAATAAATTATTTATTATTCTGCGACCAAAATATTTTGTTGTTTAATGGTGTTAGTTTGTATAATTTTGGAAATTTAGTAGAAATAAAAATGTTATGACTGAAGCAAGTTTTACCGGTACGGACGTCACATACCGGTATTAAAACAGATTTACCAAATAGCGGTTACGTCAGAATACATGAAAACAAATTGCCTCAAAATATGTTGGTTTTCAGTCTCCGTCGTCAACCATCCATTCACAAACAGTACCTAAAGTCAGTTATAAAAGTCTACATGCACCCCATTTTGAAGTATTTTAACCATGATTATAAAAACAACTTTTTCGGCATCACATTGTTTATTAATTGAATTTAGACACATATTAGAAAAATTAAGCTATTTATTAAAATCATTAATAAGGTACTGTAAAAAGATACAGAATTGAATGTCACAAAAGTGTACATACTGATGTCATAGCTATATGAAATCATTAAAAAAGTGGACTTAACCCTTTGCACTCGAGTGGCGACTCTGAGGCGCCACTAAATATTGGTATAATATTTCTCAAAATATTTGTAATAATATCAGATCCGTTTTAATTAATCTTCATTAAGAATTTATTAACATTGTAAATACTGTACTCGCGAATAGCTTCAATTTCATACGCATAAATCGTATTAAATCATATAAAATAGAAATCATAAAACATCTTTTGGATTTCGAATTAAAATAGCTTCGAGTGCAAAGGGTTAATATATTGTAGGTTCTCCCTTAGCACCAAGAACGGCTTGCAATCTTCTCGACAAAATTAGAGGTGTTGTTATATCCTTCGTAATTTAGACGCGCGCGTTTTTAAAATGAATTTCTAAGGATTTCACATTTGTAATATTATTTTCTTTTTATTCTATTGCTCAATTTGGCCGAAATATGTTCGATTGGGTTTAGATCCGACGATCTATGATGGGGTGGAGTATGTGATTGTAATCCATTAGAATCATGTCGTTTTGCCACTGCAACGTTCTCCTTTCAACTGGTATTTAAATACGTACGTGTATAACGTCTCTCGATTATTTTTCTGCCAACTTGGCAGACTGGGAGTGTCCTGCATTGCTCCCGAGGGCTATGCTCCAGGCAAATGACGTCAAAGAAAGAGGAGAGTCTCGATCATGCCACTTCGTTGTCGACGATGACTTTCTTTCGTTCCCTTTCTCTTCGCATACAGGGTGATTGGCCCAATTATTTCAGGTTACGACATCATTGCAGTTACAGAGACGTGTTAAAAAAAAAAGATGAATGGTTAACACCAAACCTACCAACATTTTATATACAGGGTGTCCCTAAAAGATATGTACATCCGAGCACCAGGTGATACCCCATAAAAAAACATGAAACAAATGCAGAATAATTGCTTTTTGTTTGGAACTTATTCTATAATTTTTTATGATTTTTTAGATGTAGATTTCTACCAAAAGCAATGAAATAACCGATTTCGAAATAAACCTTATATCATTTTCCAGTGAATTACAAGCAATAGACAATTTGTTATGACCAATAAAACATAAAAAAACTTTTACGTAATATGTAATCGAAAATCATTTATTTTTTATATTCTTTAGAAAGCAGACTCGAAGTTTAGAAAATTAAATTTTATTTCAGTAATTTAAATATTGTTGTTCAAATTACAGTAAGATTTATTATACGCCGCATTTTTTTACAGATAATAGGTTTATTTAGTGAACATTTTCTACAAACATACAGATGACAGGAGTCAGGAGGTATTGCTTTTTTACAATCGGCCAAGCTTGAGTCCCTTGTTGCCTGGAAATTGGGGACTAATAGGAAGGCATCATGTTTGCCAATAAGGGAACATGGGGAGAGCGATAACATGCTGGGAATCGGTCCTGCATTTTTCTCTGTGCTATCTTTTGAGCAACGGACAGTACATATTATACTATTTTCAGTTTTTGTTTATTTGTCTAGTAAGCGGTGGTTTTACGCACACAAAATTTGAAGTTCATACACTATTATTATTTGAAATTGAATTTATCGAGTCACAAATATGACACAATCAGATGATAGTTTCCATAGAAAAACTACAAATAATATTAAGTTTGTGATATCAGTGCAGATATTATAAAACACAAAGACCTGTATCGTGAAGTGTTACCCTAAATTTTCGCTAAATTTACTAATTCGTTGCCAAAGCTAGTATTCAAAACTAGCAGCATTACAATACTATTTATATATTTTATCGTATCGCTTCACGACGTACAAGCAACGATTGCATCGACTGTGAAGTGACTACAGGACTACCCGGAGTAATAGGCACATTCGCGATATTTACACTATTCACATTATTTACAACAGTGTTCGAATTATTTAGACGCGCCATTGAGTGCCCCTCCGACGAAAATGCCGCAGAGTGTACAAAGGAACTCCGCAACCAATTCGATAGCACCTGCATTGGTTCTCGATCCGGGCTATCCTCTCTTCCAGATGAGCCTCTCGTTCCGACGCAGCAGCCTGTTCCCGTTCCACGTGCCGAAGTCTCTCCGCTTTCAATCGCGCCTCGAACTGGCTCTGCTGCTCCCTAAGTTGCTCGCTGAGTCTTCCATGAAGATTTGCGAACAGAATCTCCAATGCCGGTGTAACACCTCCGTTCGATTCTTCGATCCCGAACAGGCCTCCAATGTTTCGAGTTTTGTCGGCTCCACGCGTTACACGTCGCGGCATTTTATTCACAGTTTTACGCTACGTATAATTATTCTACAAATAGTCAATATATTACAGTTCTTTGTATCAAGATGTAATGACACGAGTTGGTCGCTTGGCGGTTCGATCTCAACTGTCGACTGTCCGTCGGCACAACGGTTCCGTGACAACGTCTATCTTTTGTTATTTCCTTAGAGGTTGTTCACTTCAGGGCAGTATCACATTACAGTGACTTGATTTGGACAATTCGCCGAAACATATAAACTATAAATATAGTAATAAATATTATAAATATAGTAATAAATATAGTATTAAAAAATTGGTTTTGTTTTCTGAAAATTAAACATTTTTGCATATTTATTAATGTCGAATATTAAAATAGTTTAACACGTTTGGAACATCGGTGTGTCACTCTTTCAAAACTGCAGATATATCATACGAGTACTAGCGTAGCTTATACATTTGGTTCATGATGGCGTCATTACTTCCTGCAAACTATCTGATGTCGCGTGTATGGGAATATACAGGATGTCTCAAAAGTCACTCGCAATTGGGAAATGAGGGGTCCTGAGGTCATTTGAAGTAACTTTGTCCTTTGCGAAAATTTAATTCACGGCTTTGTTTACGAGTTATTAACAAAAAATTGTAGCCAATGAGAAGCGAGCTCGACTGGCGCGAGGCAGCCGAGTTAATGAGTGGAACTGGGCTTCGTCCGCTCGTTGACTCGGCCGCCTCGCGTCAGCTAATCTTGCCTCATTGGTCAGTGTTTTTCGTTAATAACTCGTTAACGACGCCTCGAAGAAAATTTTTGTAAAAGAAAAAGTTACTTCAAATGACCTCAGGAACCCGTCATTTCCCAATTGCAGGTGATTTTTGGGATCCCCTTTATATTGTACATGCCTAAGCTCCAGTCAGATAAATGCGTCACACATGATTAGACATTCTAGCTTGTCTGTTGTAATTAATATTCCACTAAAATATGTAACGCATAATAAGAAATTGATGTTGGCCAGAATTGCCTTAACAACAAGGCTCCCCATGTCTTAAAGTTTCCTCTATACCATACTTTTCCCACTTCTAGTCGAATCCAGCACCTTTCATCGCAACCCTGCAAACGGGCAAGTCATGTAAAATTAGCGTGACATTCAACGCGTTAACATTAGAGTCACCAAACCAGTTGAAATGGCTGGTTCTTAATTTTTGTTTTACAATTCCGGATATTATACATACAGGGTGTCCTGTTTAAGCGTAAACGGCGGAATATCTCAAAAAGGGTTCAAGTTATGAACAAAATGTTCTTGAAAAAGGTATTTGGTATGATGGAGCACACTGTCTACTATTAATATTTTTTTTGTGGGTGGAGTGGTAGAGAGGATTTCAAGATCATGTTAATTTTTTTAAATAGGACTACGTATATGTCTTTTCGCGGCATTTATTGTAGTGGATTTCGAGACGAATTCAGTGTTGTGTCATACAATAAATCATACATTAGAAGGATATTAATTTTCATTATCAGCTATCAAAACATAGGTCACTATTGAATTCGATTGTTATTTATTATTTATTATTTGGAATTGAGTCAAATAACAAATCGCTGAACTTGTTTCGGGACCCACTATTATAATATCACAAGAAAAACATATGATCGCATTGAAAAAAATTAATCCGAGCTTGTAATCTCCTTTGTCACTCCACAGCTTTGTAAGAACATTTTTTTCATAACTTGAATTCTTCCTCAGATATTCCGCTGGTGACACTAAAACGAGATACCCTGTATGAATATCACTATGAGAAAGTTTTAGAAATGTTCACTCTTGTCATTGTTATAAAACAATATAAATTATGACATCCTCTGCGATGTTTGTCACTAGAGTGTCAAAAGGTACTAGAAAATCATAATATTTAATTGTTTGAAACGTATGTAATTTTTATAATTGCAAACGAAGACTTTACTTATGTGGATAAGGAAGCTTGACGCTTTCTGAATTTACATGATTGCAAATTCTGATGCGTGAATTAGTCCCCTGATAAGGGAATTGTTAAAATAATGAGCAAGTGGATATGATGCTTATCCCTAGAACAACCGCCTTTCATTTTTTGGCATAAGTGACATCGTGGGGTTGCGAGTGACTCAAAATAAAATCTTGATAATCAATATATTATATATTATTTTCAAAATATAAAATATGAAGTATGACACGAGTTAAAAGGACAAGGAAAACCTCAAATTTTTAGTATTTTCTTACATGTTTGCAGAGAATTTAAAAATGTTGTTGTTTCGTCGGCAACTCTACGGGGTCGTTCTAGGGTTATATTCATACAGCAGGTACAATTAGAATGCTTAGAATACCTATCACCTAATTTATACTTACGAGTATTATGATAGAGGTGCGATAAAAAATATATTGATACACATATTTTTGTCACTACCGTCTAAAACTCTCGGGTCGATTCCAAATCCCGCAAACTAGTAAATATCAAACAGTCAAGTGTTAGAAAGTAATTGATGAAGTGATATGTTGGTATAGTCGATAGAATGACTACAACTTCCGTACTCGGGAAAGATAAGGAAAGTTAAGGTAAGAGCTGGCTGGTTGCTAGTCATTGCTTTCTCAACTGTAAACACGCCGGCGCTGAGTGTTTAGCTCATTTTTAAGTCTGCAGCAGTCAAGAAACGAAGTAGAATTCCACAGAACATGTTGCACGAACAGAATAGAATTTATTGCATCGACGAAGATGCTCATGTCTTAAGAATGGACAGATGTCATTTATATTATTATATACGGAGACTTTTCTTACGTTTATGGAGACTGTTCCCAATGTCCCCTTCTGTGACCCCTAACCTTTCCAAGAGCCACGTGCGAATACATAGGGTCTTTCAATGGAAATATAGTAGCCACTTTTCGAACCACTTCAACGGGTTATATAACAATTCCGGGAAACTAGATACATATTTGGATCACCTACGCACATCTCCGCCGCCATATTTAAACAGATTCTGACGAAAAAAGGGGCCACGATTTCGTCCCTCATCGGGTAGTATTCTATCAGGTCTAGTAATAATTAATGTCGTTTTCTGATGTTTGTTTAGAATCCTTCTTGCCGCCAACTCCATCAACATAACCTACAAACGCGCGGTACATACAAAAAGTGTGAAGTGTAATTAACAAGCTTTGCTGCAAAATGTTTGTGTTCGAACTGTTTTACTTTGCGAAACTAGGGTTAAAGGATGACAGATGAAGAGCATATTCGGCATTGCATGCTTTACGAGTTCCAGTTGGGAAGAAAAGTAAATGAGGCCGCAAAAAATATCTGTAATGCTTTGTGTCGAGATACTGTTGGCGTCAGAAAATGCCAACGTTGGTTTAAGAACTTTCGCCAGGGAAATTTTTCGTTGAATGCCGAGAGTGGCCGAGGCCGTGTGTCTAATTTTGATCAGGAAACACCTCAGGCTCTTTTGTTTAGAAATCCTCAAATAACGCAACAAGAGCTTGCGACAGCTTTAAACTGTTCGCAGAAAACTATTTGCAATCAATTGCGGTCACTTGGTAAGGTCCAAAAGTTTGGAAAGTGGGTTCCACATGAATTAACCGAAAACAACCGCAATCAAAGAGTCACAATCTGCAGTTCGCTCCTCTCTTGTCGAAACCGATTGCCGTTTTCAGAGCAAATTGTTGCCGGAGATGAAAAATGGGTGCTTTATGTTAATCTGAAGAGACGGCCGGTTCTTTGAAATGGCCACTGTCTTCAAAGAAATATGGACTATGAATTATCCCTTGTGCAAAAAACAGTATTTCCCTAAAAATAAAATATGCACTACACGAAAACAAAATAATATATTTTTCATTTCGTTAAAACAAAATAGACGCAGAACGCTCGATAACAAAATAGCAGCGAAATCGGGTATTTTATTATGGCCGTCTCTGTATTTTTGACTTGTCTATGAGTGATGTTAGTGCAGATGCAACTGCAGTTTGTCACACGAAATTCTGTCCCGATTAGGTATCGAATTTATAGAGCGTTTGATCAGTTAGCATTACATAAGAAAAACGTAGATCTTTGATTTTCGTGCGGTATTATTACCGGCCTGCAGCTATTTGTGGATCAAGGTCTCGCGAACGATTCATACGTTCCATAACGCCAGCTTGCTATGTGAGGCCAGCTTGCCTCTTAAAAAATTTAGTCTACCCGCAGGTTAGTCTAGAGCCGTCAATATTATGCACCTACTCACAAAAGCTTTTCTATTACAACTTGCTGTATCATCATCCAATAATTGTCTTACAATACCGACATGCAAAATGCACTTGTACAATGCACTTGTACAATGCGCACACGTTTTATACGCCAGGAATTTGTTGACTCGAATGAATATTTTAACTCCTTGCACTAAGATTACTTTCAGAACTGCGTTGATTAACACCTTTTGCCGTCCTTAACAATTTCCTTGATGAAAGTAGAGGATTTTTGTTTCCTGGTTGTCTCCCTTTACAAATTTTGATGACAGAAGATTCAAATTTTGCTTCGATTTAATAGAAATTAGTGACAGTTATATTTATTAAATTATATACTGCAAGAGGTTAAAGGACAATACAGTATGTCTCACCTAACTCGAGCATCTAAAATATCTCGCTTGCTTTTTATGATAGAAAAAAATTTCAGAGAAAAACATTAGTTGGTAGATAGATATTTTTTGAGATTTCAAGGTCGACGAAATTCTTTTTAAGTCAAATGATATATTTTTATTATGGCTGCATGATAGCTGAGGTCAAGACGAATCCAACGACCTGTAATATTATGTTCTTCACGTGACCTTGAGTACGAACAATTCATAAAAGTAGGGCACTTGATGTAAATAATGAAATAACGATGACCAAAGATTTGCGCGATGATTTGGGGTGAAATAAAACCAGAATTTTGTAACGACATTCTCAAAACAGCAGAAAACATGAGCGAACGGATTAGGACCGCATGTGCTAATATCAGTGATTAAATTATGAATAGAGTTAGAGAATCGTCAATTAAACATTATTGTATAAATACTATATATTGTATAAATACATATATGTATTGAAGTTCATGGATATTATTTGGAACACTAGCTGAAATAAATTTTCCTTCATTATTTACGTCAAGTAACCCACTTCTATGAATTTTTCGTATTTAAGGTCACGTGAAGGTCATAATATTATAGATTGTTGGATTCGTCCTAACCTGGGAAATCATATTAGCAATAATGAAAATACCTCATTCGATTTTAAGAAACTTTGATGACCTTGAAATCTCAAAAAATATAACCTTGAACAAAATTCTTTTACCTACGATAATATTTACCCCTTTGAATCAACCAATGTTTCTCCCTGGCATTTTCGAAATTACAACAGTTACAATTGTAAACCAGACTCAAGCACAAGTACGAAATTTAACACTTTACTGACCGGTCATTCAGCCGTAAACATTTCTGTTATTATAGGTTAATTAAATCTACTAATATTTTTATATTTTCGCAACATTAGCTTTAAACAACATTTATTTTATCTATTTTATTAATTTTGTTTTCATTTTATTTATTTTATTAATCGCGAAATGTATTTAATATTTAAAAAATTATATAATAATATTGGAGCTTAGAGTAGTTCAATGTTAAATTTAAGTTTCTATTTTTATTTTATTTAATTTATTAATTGTAATAAGTATTTAATATTTAAAAAATTGTGTATTTAAAAAAATGTATTTAAAAAATTACAGTAGTACAATTTAACACGTTTATCTTAATAATAGATAACAAATTATTGGTTGCCAAAACATTTGATTTACAGGCTACCGACAAGGGGAAAAGGTCGATTTATAGGTTACCGGTCGATAATGTGTTAATATATATTAAAGTCCACCTGCAAATGCTACTACATGAGAAAGAGATTGAAAAAGTGATCAATGAGAGGCGAAATTAGCTGACACGAGGCGGCCAAGCTCGCCTCTCATTTGCCAGTGTTTTTCGCTAATAACTCGTAAACAAAGCAGTGGATTGCATTTGCGCTACGGAAAAACTTACTTCACATGACCTCACGAACCCCTCATTTCCTGATTACTAGAGACTTTTGGGACACCCTGTATTGTGTATATTGCAGCTACATAGAGTATATAAAAAATGTCCTTGATCTCAACTTGCACTTGGATCGAAGAGCATATTGGAAGTAAAAATTAAGGTATTCATTGATAAACAAATTTTGTTACTCCTACATTCAAACCAATTTGTAGATTCAATGTTTAACACGTTCCGCGCCAACAACCGATCACCAAAATTTTCACAAAATCAAAGCAATTTAATGAATTAAAGCGAAATTAGAAAGCTAAACTTGATCAGAGGGGATGGCATTAGAACTCTTTCGCATCCGAAACAACCTAGTCAAATTCAGTTTGTTCGGATACATTAAAATGAAAATGAATTTTCAAAATTGTTTAAAAACTAGCGTCACCCATATTTGGGTGACGCGGCGCTGAACGTGTTATAAACATAGTTTGCTCTCCTGTAAAATGAAATGTTTGTAAACAATTATTTAGTTTTTCAATAGTCTAATGATTAACACAAAGCTCGATATTATTGAAAATATAGATTGATGCCTAATCACTGTGCATGTCCAATCACTAGGACATTTATCTTAGCTGTACCGAATAGCAGAGTTCTCTTAGTCTTTTGTTGCTCAATGTCCAAGCTCGCAGTGCCTGAGTCAAAAATCGGTGCCTCTCGATCGATCGGCTAAATCGTGTAGGCCGCGAAAGGAAATCATCGTAGTAATCGCAGCGATCGTTATGCCTGGAGGCTTTCTCGGCGGTGAAATACCATGCAGAAATTCCGCGTCCCTTTCATCGAAGCTCTAATCATCCTCGGCGACGGCAGCGTCGTGCTGCTCCGTGTACGTAAAAGCGGACGTAAGAAAGTATCGTGCCGGCTACGCAACGTTTTCTTCTCTCTCCGTTGCGTAATCAGCGACACGGTCACGCGGGCTAATCTAGCATAACAGATAATATAGCGACGATGTTGAATTAACGGTTTGTTGTTCCGCTGCACTGGAGCAAATACAGCGAGTTTGGAGTACCTTGCGGACCATATAGCGGTAGTCCCGATCAATTGTTTCGCATTCTTTTTTGTACAGTCATTTCCAGTCGTTTTCGTATACTATGGAAATTTAGAGTTACTCCCACTCGTGTCTGTACACTATGCTTTTATTTATTTCTATTTTATATTAATTGTTACAGAACGCTAGCTCTATCTACGCAACAGTTTTATTTCTTTTTTTTATTAAAAACATAAAAAAACGAAATAGATGTAACTAGTCATAAAGAATATTTCTCAGTGGTATTCGTACATGAAAAATCAAGCACGTTTGTATTAAAAAATGCAACGAA
>CM052151.1:1944179-1954476 GCA_028455555.1 Augochlorella aurata | reverse complement strand
CTTCACAATGAGACGAAGAAGAAATTTCAACTTTTTATTTTGCGCAAATATGGTCATAATAACTGAAGTGGGTGTAAGGGCACCAATATATAGTGTCACTACATTCGCACAGCAGAAAAACCTAGTGTAGTAAATTTTCCCCAAATGTCCTTCAGTTTGTAAAGATTGCAATACTTGACATAATTAATTTATATATTTGAATTGACTAATATGCTAATCTTTAATTAATCTTTAACCGCTTTAAAAATAAACGGCTCATATATTGTTTTAATATCGCACTGGGCAGTTCGGAAGCGATCAATTGTGTTTCCTTAACCAGTTAAGTGTGTTTGACGACTATATCCGTCATGGAAATGTGTCAGAATTTTGTGTCATGACGATTATATCCGTCATACGTAAAATTTTGTTACAATTTGATATTTAAACTGTAATTCTGACGAAAACTAAATTATATTCGTAAATTTTAATATGTTTAAAATGTTTAGAGGTCAAGACGAAATGAAACAAACAAATGAAAATTATAAATAATTTGAGTTGGATTCGTCGCCACACATTGGTGAGCGCTTTGCAAAGAGATCGCCACATTTAATTGGTTAAAGGCCTCTCAAGCGCTGAATCCTCTTTAAAACCTCTACTTTTACAATGTCGTGGAATAGTTTCTAATTATTCGGCAGTATATTTTTTTTCGCAAGGCTTTCGAAGCAAGCGTGATGCCACAAAATAGTGCATCTATCCCTGACAGATCTCCTTAACATCGAGAGATTCAACGTCCTTATAGCAAAACTGAGAAGATCCAACACTGGTCAGGATATTTATATATTATTTATATCAGGATATATCTCGTATTTCGGCGCTATGCAATCGTAGTTGTTTACTTACTTATTTCAGGTGTAAAATTGTACATTTTGCACCTCACATTTTGCACCACCAGCGCTAGTCTTTATTTCCAAGCATTGGCTATACATAGGCTGATAACATGCTGCAAATAATTCTGGAGCTGACAGAAGATATATCGTCCAAATATTATCCACACAAACACTCGATCCTTTGATAAGAAACTAGCTCATTGCGAAACACTATACTTAAAAAACCTATCGAGTGAAATTCTTATTAATTATCTTATTGAAACAATCAACTTCGACAAGGTCAAATTTAGATCCACGCCCTTAACCAAGTTATAACGAAGTAAATATGTAAAAGAATAACGACGGTGTTTTGAATGTTTCGCATATTATAAAGCTGAAATGAAAAATTTGTTTTCACTTATTTATGCGTACACTTAATTATACGATATGTTGAATTTAAATTCATCAACAAAAATGACATTGTTCTACCATGGCTTTTCTTTTTATCGTCTAAACAGAAAGTTACAGCTATAGTTTACAACTATTCTAAGAAAAGTAGAAAAATTAGTTGTGGAGAAATAATTAAACTTAGAGCATAATTTGAAATTAAAATCTAAACGTCTTCTTCTATTTGTTTCACCGATGAACGGTTTTTCAATAGCCACTCTCCCTTGGTAACCATGTTCTCCCAGCACTCGCCGAACTGTCTGTGTGCTTACAATTTTCCCACTTTTCTCTCGTATCTCTACTACTAATGCAGAATCACTCAATCGTGGATTTTCTTTCACTTTTTCGAATAACCTTCCTCTTTTCTCTTTCATATATTACTTTTGGTCGATCGCTTTGTGGAAGCCATTCAATCCTGTTCTCGTTTTCATATCTATGAACGATATCTGCCACGGTGCTTTTTTAAAATTAAGCATCGCAGCGATTTAACGATATGACTTTCCTTTTTCCCTATGAAAAATTACAAATTGGCGGAGATTAAGCGAAACGTTTTTACTTTCCGACCCATTTTCAGGATATGACTGACCGCTTGGTTTGTAAACAAATTCTATATTTCAAGTTTCTAGGAAAATATTCAAGTATTATTTCTAAATATATTGAGAAACAAAGTAGATTTCCCAATATTTTTGTAACACATAAATATAATTTCAGTTAACGTTTAATATTATAAATAGCCTATAAATCGGCTTTTAAAATAGATAAAATAAATATTGTTTAATGCTGATGCTATGAAAATATAAAAATGTTAGTAGATTTAGCTAGCCTTTAATAAAAGGCAGCTAATACTATAAAAAGTACTTCCACAAAAGTTGATTTATTGTAATATTTCCATAAGCAAAAGAAAAGTCGCATATAAGATCCGTACCCAGAAGACTAAGCCGAAACAGAGACGGTGTCAGGCAGATGTTTAAACCCGTGTGACCAGTCGGTAAAGATAAATTAATGATCCTTACGCATCTTCAAAATCAGTAAATAATTTATCGAAATCAACAATTTCATATCATATATAAATAACAAAGATACGGAGCGTCAAAATTAAATGTACATTAGTGGCCCAATATTTTTGTGATTCACTGTATTTCGACGTAACGTGAATGTTACATGGACTGATTTCTGTCCATTGACATATATTTTCCATTTGTAGAGTCACTTTTGAATTTTATTTAAGTGGATTTGAAGACAGGTAGGGGTGCTATGGTTGGATTTGAATGCGATGACGTAATTGCTGTGTCGTCAGTAAAGGTTGCTGTATTTGTATGTTTGGTTGTCGGGAGGTCAGAGGTGTAAAGTAAATAGAGTAACGGCCCTAATACGCTACCTTGCGGCACACCTGCTTTTATTTCGTATAAGTCAATGTATTCTTCTTGGTACTTAACCTTTTAGGCACGACGCGCCACTATAGTGGCTTTCGCGAATGTCATTTTCCAGTACGACGTGCCACTATAATGGCTTTCGCGAATGTTTCGTGCTTTACTTAATTGCATTATTAGTTATTAACACGTTCGTCGCCAACAATCGACCACCAAAATTTTCACAAAATCAAAGCAATCTAATTAATTAAAGCGAAATTAGAAAGTTAAAATTGATCATAGGGGATGAAATTAAAACTCCTTTGCATCCGAAACGTCCTAGTCAAATTTAGTTTGTTCGGATATATTAAAATGAAAATGAATTTTCAAAATTGTTTAAAAACTAGCGTCACCCATATTTGAGTGACATGGCGCTGAACGTGTTAAAGTAAATGATTAAAGTAATATACGTATCGTATCTTTAAGAAAAGTGATAATTTAATCATGGAAACTTGATTCGAATGTGCTCGAGTAGAGAACAGTATTTTCCCTCATACATTACAGTATAATTCGTAATTCGCGTCAAACCCTATTCTAAAGAGAGACAGCCCCTTGCAAAATTCAACCGTGTCTAAGAGGTTAAGGAGGAAGTTTCTCTTCCTTAAATAAGACAGCATTAGTAGAAATATGCTGGTGATTATTTTCTTATTTTGAATAACAGGCCTTATGCCAGGAATAGTAATTATCATACCATTCCTATAAAATAACACAGATACAATTGTTTTGACGCAAAAACGTCCAATGATATCCAAGCTGAACTTCGAGTGTACTATATGAAAAAAGTGAACAACCTTGCTGGTTCTGTGCACGTTTCAAAAGAACCCGATACCTTATAAGTACCCGCGAAGTCCCTGTCATTGCAATTGGTCGCGCCGGTAGTAGAAGTGAAAACTTTTCTTTCAATCGATTTAGCCTCAACCGAGCATTTGACACCACCACCTTGTTCAGAATTATTCGCATTTGTGCTGCCTCATATTCCGGTTATAACAAGCTTTATGGTATATGTATTTGGTGACTGTCATCGAGCAACTCTTATCTGTACAGCGACAACACCGATAAATCAAGTACGTATGAAATGCGTGGACACCTGTGCCACTTGGCACCAATAGCACAAATAAGCTAAAAAAAAACTAGAAAAAATAGTACATTTGCAAATACATCGAGAAGTGGAAACATGTTTATTTCATCACATGAATTTTCATTCACAGGGTACTAGATTCTAGATTTGCCTTCTAAAGCAAACTTTGCGAATCGACTATCGAACTTTTAGTGTCTCTTAAAACTGCATTTTTGGCGTTTTTTTTTTGGAACAATGGACATGTACAAAGTTTCTGTATACAACTGTTATAGAAAGTATCCCTTCTGTTGTAACATGTCAGAAACTAGTGTTCGTTTTGTATTACGGTGATGGTGATAGTTTTCACAAACATATTAATTTGTATAATTATTATTATGCTTAATGCTTTTTTAACATTGCATTTTATGAAAATGTTGAAATGAAAACACTTTCCACGTTGAACATCTGAATATGTAATTATAATTTTAAATATATAATTTGTTCAATCAAATATGTTTCGTCAAGGATGCAATGACTGTAGGTTACGTCGAGATTGAGTGAAATAGAATGTGCATCGAGCGATCGGAATGGTAACGTCCATGCATGCGAGTGAGGGAAAAAGAATGGCACGAAAACATAAATACTTCGCTCTTTCTTTTCTCACGTCCCAACTCAGCTAAGACGGTTGCTCGTAGCTTAACCCTTAGCCCGTGGCTTTGCCCTTAGCCCGTGAATTTGCCCTTGCCCGTAACTTCGCCCTTGCCCGTAACTTCGTCCTTGCCCGCGGCTTTGCCCTTGTTCGACGCAAAGAACAATATGAAAAATGTATAAATCAATATCAAACCGAATAATTGACGTCATTGAGAATAAATAAATTTATATGTGGATCTTGTAAATTTATTATTATTATAATTTTTCTTATTACTATATTATTTTGCACTTTGTGAAACCAAAATCTTTCTTGGTTTGTGAACCAACATGTTCCATGTTTTTAACACATTTTTGGCCCATTTACATGCTAATATTGATGTAATATGAGAAAAATCAACCAATAAATTACCAATCAACGAAGCAATCTAATTTCTTTAGATGCATTATCAAATTAAGGTAAGAAATTATATTTACAAGTGTCTTCTACATGACTGTTTATCCCCATAAAGTGAAATCGGCCATACAAGTTGCAACAAGAAAGAATACATATTATATTTTAATCCTAAAATCATGTAAAATGAAGATATAAAACGACATCGATTCTAAATACATAATCATTTTTATATTTCAAACTTCTTGGAATGCGTAAAGGATTTTTTTCCTTTCAAGGTATATTTATCTAAATATATGGCTTAGAAGTTATGGTGTCCGAATACTTTTGAGAGTCGCTATAGTTTCATAGTTTCTATTATGGTTGACACTTTCTCATGTTGTGAGACATATTGATAACAGGTAAAACAAGCCATAAACAAAAAGTATCTAATACGTACGGAGATTTTTCCTACTCTCTCCTTCCGTAACCCCTAACCTTTCCAAAAGTCGTCCGTGAGTATAAAGGGTGTCTCATTGAGGAGAACAGTAGACCTTCTTCAAACCACAACAGCTCATTATACAACAATTCCGAGAAACTAGATATTGGATGTGGGTCCCATGGATTTCACTTCTCGAACACAATTTTCACTTGCTAGTTAAGAGTTTCACTGCTCTGCCAACAATCTGCTGCATTGAATTTTCGACAACTGTGTATACTGTAACTGTAACTAGCATTCATAGAATAGGTAGATAGAGAGAGAGAGAGAGAGATAGAACCCACGCCACAAGTATGCAAAACAATGTGAAGCGCAACAATCTGTCGGGGCGCCGGGTTTCTGTGACGTCACGCTCGTCCAGTGACATTGATCCAGGCCAACGTCACTGAAATTAACAGTGTCGGGAGGGCTGGAGATAATTGCCGGATCAAATGACGAATCAAATTATTTTTGTACGATTATGAAGACGACTTAATTCTTAACCACTTAATTCTTTCATTATGATTTGGCTGCCAAGCTAACGAACCAATCGAATGACTGAGTTCAAAATTCCTTATTGCACGATTATTGCAATTATAAAAATGCTTATACTAAAAATGATTCGACAAGTTTCTTTATTTAAGTTAGTTTTGTTTTATATATATTCGTATAAAAATCGCGCAGAAACCTAAATACATACATTGGTTTCATGCAATTACCCATTTTTAGTGTTCGGTAGTTTCAGTTCTTGCAGCAAAAATGTATACATATATATCACTCGCTTTAGGTAGTCACGAAGTTATCGTAACAAATCTTCCGATGCAACGTTTGGAAAAAAAACGTAATTGTAAAAATAGATATGGAAGAAATAAATCGATAAAACCTGAAAAAACACTTGATATGCTATCATTTTGATCCGAATCGATTATTTTTCGTATGAATTCCCGTACGAATAAATTCTCATTGGAACAAAATTCTATTCGTATAAAATCTTATTCAGATGAATTTTTATCTAGGTCAATTTTTACTCGATTGGATATGTGTTCGATAGTGTCGAATCAAATTTTGTTCGTTAGTCCTTACCTCTTATCCGTCACGCGAATATCCGACTCGGGATTCTGGTTGGTCCAATTACGATTTCTAGCGGTGTATAAAATCGTTTTTGCTCTCTGACACTTTGTTAAGGCGAAAAATTCATAAGGTAACATTCGTAGAACTTTCTTACAGCAAGTAGAACCTATGCCTTCGCATCTACAGTCGGTCACACTGAAAATCGTCCAGCACCATACTTTTTCTATTTTTGATTATAAGACATTTTTTATAAACAAATAACTATTCTAACCTGTACAGAAATACTCTACGTACTTTATTTAATGATGTCAAGGTAATATACAGCTTCCTATAAACACGTATAAAAATGAATGTCTTCAATGTCATCTACGAAACGGAGGCCACACTAAAAGTCGTCCACCTGTAGCATTCTGGGATTTACTAAACTAAAAACATTCTAGAAAAAATGGAAAATATAAAAGGCAAACAACGATAGAAGAAGGAAAACTTTAAGGGATTTCCCAAAAAGAAATTGCAAACATGGTAAATAAAAGTCGAACTACGGTGTAGTACATTCCAAAAAGATACTTAAATGGAAATCGTATTTCAAACAAAACAAAGAAAAACAATAAGAAAATATTAAATGAATATGATTACCATGAACAAAATAATAACATGTATAATTTTTAAGTTAATGTTTAAGTTTTACAAATTAAAACACATGGACGACTTTTAGTATTAAGTACATTATTTCGTACATGAAATCATTAAATAATCGTAACAGTTATTTGTTTATAAAAAATATTAGAAAAAATATGATGCTAGACGACTTTCAGCGTGATCGACTGTATTTGGCAAGAGTTATCGCGTAACTAACGGTACCGGATCAATCGCCTCCAGTGTCGTAACTCCGTACTAATCAATTCCGGTAAATTAACTCGGATCTGTTTACCCGAGCACGCAAAATGCCGACTGAATCGACGAGGGGACGAGGTTTGATTACTTATTCGTCCACGTAATTGATTTGAAATCGTTCGGAGCCGGCGACGCACCCCAGCGCCGAAGTGGACGTTCTATGGGGGTCGCCCCCGTTATTTCCCTATTCAACGGGGAAGGACGTCGCTGGGACGCGTCGCGACGCTGCCGTGCAACCTAGCCGGTTTCAGATGATGCGTGGGAAGAGCTCGCCAAGTTGTTGCCAGGCAACCGATTGACCCAGATATCCTCGTTTTACTGGCGTATACACGAGGTGTTGCCCTCGCGGTGACGTTGCTTAGGGCGCTCGGTTGTCGCGCGGAGGACCTGGGGTGAGAAAAACCGGGAGGATTTAACGAAGAATAAAATTCCGTGCGTTATCGACCCCCACTATGTCGGCTACGCCGCCGCACAGTGCGATATTCCGACAACCTAGAAGAATTTCATTCCGAATGTTTTTGCAAGATTTCCTAGTTATCTTTAATTTCAAAGCAATATCTCAGTGACCCAGGCTAAGTATTATTCCTAATATTGTACTATGCATTTAGGTGAGACAAACATTTATAAGTCGAACTGTCAGAGATTGATTAATTGGTTGACACTGTTTCATATCAATAATACAGTAAATTCTCTTTCAGTGTTTCGGAGATCAGAAGATCTCGCTTTTATAGTTATATCATAGTCGACATCTCGTGAGAGAGAAGGAGATAGAATGAAACTTAGGACGAACGAAACCATCTGAAAAGGCAGTGGTCAGCATGCCGGTGTACATTACTACGAACACACTGTATTGCTATAATAAAAACAATGACTTAACTTTTTTATTTTTAATTTTTTGTACATGAGAATTTTTTTAATATCTTGGTCAGATTTTTCCTATTAAAATGATACCAAACGCGACATACTTTAGACCATATTTATTCATTATATGTATTAAGTAACTTACTTTATTTACGAAAAAAAGCATTAGAAGAACCGATTTTTAATTATATATGAAGTATTATATTAAAGGCAACGTCAAAGAAGGTATGTGTGTCGTTCGAAAGAAAATATCAGCGAAGTTATGCTATTCGGGCCTACGTTCGACAGACATTCAGAGGGGAGATGCCGCGATTTAGTGACATTCATAGTAGTGATGTCTCGATTCACTGACATTTAGAGGAGAAGTGCCTCAATTCGATAGGCATTCGTTGGAACGAGTCTACGCGTGTCAAGGTTATGTCAAGGACAGTGTAAAGAAACAGTTTGCTTTACTTTCTCCATCAACCCTGAAATTTGAATAGGTCTTGGATATAGAAGAAAACCATGACCGTAGGCCACGATACTAGACAATTCCAACGATGATACGCAACAAAACAATTTAATGTAGAATATAATTTTGCACTTATCTAATCTGCATACGCATAATTATGCATAATATATAGTCGTAGCGATAATGGAATGAAATTAATTACACATTAAGCATTGAGTAAATAAATGTAATCGGAACTATATCATGTTTGATTTTATTTTAGTCAGAAATATTTGTCCAAATTATATCATATTTAGTCTCATTTCAATCAGAAAATTATCAGCAATATGTTAAAAAAAACTCCGTTTTACAAATGAAAAATTTAAAAAGTTATATTATTGTGTTCACCGACTCCGTCTAAGTCAATAAATTACAGGGCCGCAACAATATCACAGGGACACTATCAGCAACGCAAAATTTGGACACATAAGGAGAATTTACTGTACTATTTTACTGTATATTAACTTTAATTGTTATTGTACTTATTTTGATAATTATTTCACTCTTTAAGATGTGGATTTAATATTTTTGAAAGACTGTCCACATTGCAAAATATGAACAAAATCGGAGAACTTTTAATTACATATATACCAAATTTTGAAGACTAAAACTTCACTATATGGGCAAACGTGGGGATTCGTTCCTTATTTAGTATCTAAAATAAAGTCCTAGTCACTAAAGAATTGAAAAAATTTATACGATACATCACTGTATACTTGAAATTTCCTTGAGAAACGGTAGTGGTGAATGTCCATATATGCACAGATTGTGAAAAAGTACTCCTTAGATGATACTATGATTGATAAACATATGGAAAGAACCCTTTAGCCGTCGTTGGTCAGCGTACGCTCCCAAGAAGGAGCAAAAAAATACGTTTGGAGAATTCTCCGAACGTTACATCCTTATGAACACAAAGAACACCACGTCAGAAATATACTGGACTCCTACTGGGAAATATACTGGGTTCTTTACTTGAAATTCTCTTTACTGAATTCTCTACTTGAAATATACTGGGTTCGTTTTTTATTTTTAGGGTATTAACCCGTTGGTTATACTCAGTAGAGTCAGGTAGAGTAGAAAAATTGAATAGATTCCGCATACTCTGTATGTAATAATTTATTTGAATTTGTATCGCGGCCAACGCACGCATCAACACACATGTAGGTACTGTTATCCGCGACCCCAAATATTGTTCAAGTAACTAAGACTGAGTCATCGAACATCAGTCACCAAAAACATGGGTCATACTTTGCCCCGTTCCGGCCTAGGACCGCATAGGGGCTAGGTAACCAAAATCCGGTAACTCCGATGACATAAAAACGCATGCCTCGCTGGGCTCGGGGCTCATTTTGTCAAAGACTTCTGTGTGATTTAAACTTATTCAATAAAGTTCTTTGTAAACCTTCGTTTGTGGCTTATTCCTTCAATGACACTAATCGACCAGCGGAGAAGACTACGGAATCTCGAGAGATCCTCTTCCTTCCCCTCACGGCGTAACAGTACACACATGCGTGTTTACTCCTGTCCGCTATACATGATCCCACATAACCCTTTGCACTTCAGAAATTTTCTCTGACCTCCTACCAAAAATCGGAATATATTTATTAGTAAACTAATAAGTAATGTTTTAAAGGAAATATAAAATGATAGAACGTTGGAAATAATTACTGTTTCAGTAAAATTTGATAGAAGGTCACATCGATGCAGATTTTGTGAAACAAAAT
>CM052151.1:1920237-1944079 GCA_028455555.1 Augochlorella aurata | reverse complement strand
AAAAAAATTCTCCATTAGCACGCTTTAATTTTTCATAAGTTTCTGTGCCTGCATGTTCGCTAAGTATGATGCAAAAGACTGATTTTCTAACGGTGGCACATCCGTACAAAATTGCTATCAAATCGAATGTGTTAACTTTATCGACTTGATATTTCGACTGAACGTCCATTAGCCATACATTTGAGCTAGTAGCAGTTTTTACAGCCTATAATATATCGTTATGGACGTATATATCATTATGTGTTTATCCTTATCTTCTCTATGCTATAGTGAAATGATGCCACAACAGACGAGATTCTTGAACTAATTGTCTCATTCTAGCTAGTCTATGCTCTATGTAAATGTAATACATAGCAGAGAGTTGCTATAATCGTACCTCTTAAGAAAATTTAAAAAACATATAAAACTGGTAATATTATTTATAAAAGCAATTGTTTAGAGTAATACGATGACATGTTATTCAAATATTTTTAATCTTTATAAACGTGTAAATAGGCTTACTACTAACTTAAATTTCAATTTTCAAAAAAGTTGAAAGAGTACCATTTCGGCAACCTGTATCCTAAATAGTACTTCTGTTAGAACTTTTACTATATCTAATTACACTATAACTGGTGTTAAAGTTGAGTAGAATTATAAATGATCATTCCAATGCTCTTGGCCAATGACTTAATAAGTAAGAACTCTTGTAAATTTATCTGAACGGCAAGTGGAATTCTAGAGACGAAATTCTAATATGAGTTTGACGTAAAATTATTCAGTGGCAACGACCGGCGGACCTTGCTGGCGACTATCGAGCCAGAAATTGATAATAAACGCCCATTCACCTGAGAACAATAGCACAGTGACAGCCGCGTTCACGATGTGTAAATGTCATTCGGCAAACAACAATAGGTGATGGTGATCTGTTGAAACTAGACAATGATGGTAGAGGATCATGTCTAGACGATTCCAATAAATTACCATTCACTCGTATTTATAGAAATTATTTCGATCAATTTAGTTCTGTTCGAATTAACATTAATCGCACCTGAATTATCCGAAGAAGATGACACGTATCTTGCTCAATTCGTTCTATACTTGATATTTAATTGCGTAAACTTTCCCAGAATGTTCACTGTAAATTACAATTTTTTAAACAACTTACAAAAAAGGTATAAATTCTAACTAATAATACAAATTAATATAAATACATCAATTGAACGTCGAAATGTTATAGTTACATTTTTGATCTTATAACATTAACAGTATGTCATTAACTTCACATTAACATTATGTCATTAATCTTATAACATTAACATTATGACATTAGTCTTATAATATTAACCCAACACCCGCTATTGCTCTTTTTTTAGGACACAAATATATAAACATTTATATTTATAATATAATATAACATTTAAATTGATAATATTAGGTTTCTCTTATATCTACAGTAGTTCATCCAGCCGATGTTCCAAAAATGGGACGGCCAACATTTTCAAGATTTGAAAATAAATAATAATAATAATAACGGTAAATTCAGTTTAAGTTAGCTTAAATAAAAGCCCTATGTAGCTATTTTCATAATTTTATTAATTCTTGAATTGCGGCGGGTAATGGGTTAATGCAGCCATCAAATAACTTATTTCACGATCAATTAATCTCCGTTACACGATCCAATTTTCGACAGGCTGTCGTATCTACAACTCGATTAATTACTGGGATGAAGTGGAATTAACGAATAACGCTTCGTTTGGCTGTAGATGGGAGACGTTTCGCGTTAACGAAAGCAGAATGGAAAATTACATAATTTTCACCTGCACACTTCTCCGTTCCTTGTTCGCTGGTTTGAACAGTTGCAGCGCATTTTCTCCTAAACAAGACGTAATTATAACAAAACGATTCCGCCCTGGTAGACGTGTAAAACGTTCACCGTGGAAAATTCTCCGAGGAAAAGCAATTTTTGCGTGCCGAGAGAAAGAGAATGAAACTCGGACGGGCATTTCCACACGGAACGATCATACGCTTAATAACATCCTTCCAACGATTCACCGTGATCATACTTTCTCGATTTTAATCGGCCGGTTTGCTGTCCGCCAATTAATTCTCAGCGCCGCGTGAAATGTTGTCATGCGTTTCTCTAACATGTTCCGTCTGGTAACCACGGGCGTGCTCCTTAAAGGGAAGATTTAACAAAACATCAACGCGCGAGATTACAATTATGGGAATTTATAAGCGTGCACAGTTCGGAATTAATTAAATATAAATTCCGAACAGTTGCGAAGAAAGAGAACGTAATTTATGAAGGTTTTAGCGGCTAAATGACCGGGAGTGTGTTCCCTCGCATTTCTTGCAGCTTGTTACAAAAGCAGAGTGCGAACTACGATAGGAATAATATGTGTGGCTCGCTCAAGGCCACCGTGAGACCGCCTACTACACCGCTAGTTCATTTTAATTATAGGAATTCGCGCGATTACAGAGCATGAAATTAATTGAACGATGTGAATTCAGATTGGTTATGACGAAAGAAAATTATGGTGTTGTACTTTGTAGTTGTCGATCAAATTGATTTCTGTGTCTAGAAATAGTGCACATTGTATTCTTGCGTCTAGTGGTAAAAGTATAATTTAAAAGCAAAGTTTAAAGCAATAATGATGCAAATCAATTTTTTGCTAGGTTGCTAGGTTTTATTTGTTTTCCTTTTCATTATTTCATGTTAAAGCGTAAAAGTCGCTTACATAGAGAAGTTGCAACAATTTTTCATGTTATTACATTTTACGGAACTTTGAATTTATCCTTGATTATTCACAAATTAACTTTTCTGACTAACGCAATTTCTGCTTTCAATGGCTCACTTGTACTTCAAACACTATTCACTCACGATCAAGGGTCACAGTCGTCGAAGAGTGTTTTCAATATTTCGAATACTTTCACTTTTTGAACTATGAATAATTGTCCTGCTTGTTAAGCGAAAGAAAAATTATTTTAACCCCTTACCTGTCGCAATTAAAAAATCAATAAAATTGGAATTTACCATTATTATTATTACTATTATTATTATTTTCTTGCAAATTTTGAAAATATTGGCCAGATATAAAAAAACCTAATATTATAAATTTCAATATATATTTGTGTTATAATATCAGGACAATGGCGCGTATTGGGTTAAAGCAGCTTGATTAAGCAATAAGTAAGGATTAAACCAACGGAAAACGAACAATATAAGGAACAAGATTGATTAGAACACAAGCTAATATCTATATGTTCAACACCATGCATCTGTCTTCACTGAAAACAGAATTTGACAAAATTTGATTCGGATAACGGATAAGGAAAAAGAATTAACGAATCACATTTGATTCGACGTTATCAAATAAATCTCCAATCGAGTACAAACTTATCTAGGTAACAATTTAACTGAATAAGATTTTATTCGAATAGAAATTCATTTGACTAAGAAGTTATTTATTATTCGAATAAAAGTTTATTTATACTGGAATTAATTCGGAAAATAATCGAGTTGAATACAAATAACAATTACCTTTGTTTAAAACTGCTGCATCGTACAGTTTACTATTTTGGTTGGATTGATCATCGATGCGCACCTAACTAATCTCTCTTGGGATGTAAAAGAAATCATGATACATTTCAGGATTATTTACATTTAGAATATATATGTGTGTGCTTCAAATATTACGTAAAAAACGGTCAACAATCATTAGCATTATTTTCGAATAATTTATTCGAATAAGAAATGAAGAATTATTCGAATAAGGAATGAAGAATTATTCGAATAAATACATACAATAATTTGTTGCGAATAATGAATAATTATTCAAATAAAATGTTCGACAAAAATGAATTCATTCGAAAAATTATTATGTATATGCCCAACTCTGATTGAAAGTACGCTGACAAGATAAAAGCAACAGTTTTATGATGAAAAAAAAATGAAACTAGATCAAGATTAAACCCGACAGTGAAATATATACGTATAAACTGCTGTTATTGCTCATAAAAATTACAATTTCAAAGGAACAAGATAATCGAAGTAGAAATTCATATAAAAATAGAAAGTTGAATGCTAATACCAACAAAGATTATTTATTATTACAATAAATTATTTCGTGGACCTTTCGTCATAAATCTGTTTACGATGAACTAACTAATTCATAATTAACAGACTATCCGCGGTTCACAGATCGAGCGTTAGATACGCCTAACTGGGGAAAATCAGGGAATTTAGAAATAATCCGATTTTTAAAGCACATTTAATATTTGCAAAACTGACAATAAGATCTTGATAACAAGTTCATAACGAGATTCTTTCAAATATAGAACGAAATTAAAAGAAATTACATATACCCACGCATAGTGTATTAATTAAATGAATCTCAACGTAGTTAAATTAAATTCTTCTTCAGCAATAATGTTTTCAACAACTAGTTGTTCTTTCCATTTACAAGAGAATGTACATTGAAAATCTAGAGACTCGTATCATAATAAACTCGAGCATTTTTTTATAATTTTATTAGCAACCTAAGCATACTTACATATGTCTATATGGATGTACTATCCATTGCACAAAAGATGACACAGAGAAAAGTGTAAGACCGAATCCCACCAACCCACCCGTGTTAACACCATCGCAGATGTAGGGTAAACACTTTTCTCTTACCGGTAGAAATGATCCCTTCCTATTAGCCCCAGTTTCCAGGAAACGAGGGACTCGAGCCTGGCCGATTGTAAAGAAACGGCATTTTATTTATATTCGATTATATTCGAATATATATTCGATATATCTAATTAAAATTATAATATATATAATTATAACAATTATATTCGAAATATCTAATGTAATACAGCTTCTTGTAATGAGATTTAATGTCAGATGTTGATTGCTCGACAGTTCGATCTCAACTGTCGACTGTCCGTCGGCACAACGGTTCCGTGACAACCCCTATCTTCAGTTATTTTCTTAGGGGTTGTCCACCACAGGGTAGTATCACGTTACAACGACTTGATTTAGACAATTCGCCGTAACACTATATTTATTACTATATTTATAGTTCAATATTGTAACGCTGCTAGTTTTTAATACTAGCTTTGACAACGAATTAGTAAACTTGGTGAAAATTGAGAGTAACATTAAAATTGTAGTTCCTTTGTTAACACTTTACGATACAAGTCTTCGTGTTTTATAATAAAATCTGTACTGATATCGCAAACTTATTATTACTTATAATTTTTCCACAAAAAATATCATCTGATTGTGTCGTATTTGTAACTCGATAAGTTCACTTTCAAATAATAATAATATATGAACTTCAAATTGTGTGTGCGTAAACTTTCCGCTCAAATTTTAAGGAAAGAAAAGTAAACAAAAACTAAAAATAGTAGAATATGTATCTATTGTCCGTTACTCAAAAGATGGCACAGAGAAAAGTTTAGGACCGATTTCCACCAACCCACCTATGCTAACGTCCTCCCAATGTTCCCCTATTGACTGAAATGATGCATTTGGACTATTAATCCCCAATTTCCAGGAAACGAAGGACTCGAGCCTGGCCAATTGTAAACAATCAACGCCTTCTACTCCCGTCAGCGTCTCGCTCCCCCGTGGTTTACTCCTAGCGTCTTCCATTTTGCATTCATTCCAGACTGTTGATTATTATTAGCTATTAGTTTCCAGTTGAACATGAGACGTGATGAGGTGGAGCGGAATACCGACCCTCCTTGCTCTTCGCATCGATTAGTTTACTGTTGTTTATTTTTGTTTACCAACAGAAGTAGGTTTCGGGAGGTCGTGGACAGGTGGAGACTACGGGCGTGCAGAGCGGATGGAGCGAGCGAGATACCCCCCTTACCTCTTGACAGAAATTATGCCATCTTTTCAGCAACGGATAGTACGTTTGAACAGGGTGACCCATTTAAACGCATCCAGTTAAATATCTTAGAAACCGCTGATTGTACTAAAAAACTTTTCAAATGTAATTTGAATGGTATTAGGTAACGCTCGCGGAGCCATTTTTTGAACATATGAAGACAGGTGTTATGTACCTAATATTACTTACTGATGTCACTTCAATATTATGACTAATATTTAAATTATAAATAGGCTTCGGTCGGATCCTGTAAAAAACAATACAAAATCTGTGTCCTATACAAAGGACACACTAGAAGTTTTTTCCCACTTTGACAGAAAAACAAAACAGTGACGATAATGTAAAAATAGACCATCAAATTTCTCATTAGATTATATAATGTATTGTTCAATATATACATACGGTTTTGCGGCTGTAGGCGATGCACGTCGATGCACATAAATGCGTGTGTATAAAGCGTGTTTTCAAACTCGATTTTTTCAAAAACTAAGACCCGAACGTAAAAAATTGTTCTAATTTTTTTGTCATATTTTCTTATGAGAAATTACCTCGAGCCCACTTATACATACTTTTCATGGATACCCTGTATAAAACATGTATTATCTGTTCCTATCCTAAAATTCATATATTATTTAAGATGCTAGTGTATCTACTGGAAAATAATACTTATAAAATATAATTAAAGAAAATCGTTTTAAAAACACGATTCTGCGAATTCACTAATTATTTAAAAGGAAAAGAATGCACGAAGAATATCATCTACAAATGTTACCTAATTTTTTTATACTACTGTATTATCAGGCAAAACATCCATGTTTATAAAATTTTGAATATCTCAGTGAAAGAATAAAAATTTGGTATTCAAGAAGAATAAAGAAAAACAACAGCATATAAAAGTAGTAATTTCATAAGTCACATGACATCTGGAAAGATTAAAAATGAAACAGATATGTATTGGGTTCTTTCAGCTCTACAAAACTGTTATATTCGCTTTTTCGGGTAATTTAATTCTTCATGATTTTTACATTTTTTAAAACATATTCTGCTTTGCATAAAATCAAATCTTGTAATAACAAGCCTCATGAGTTTACTAATGAAAAAAATAACTAGAAATCAACAATGAAGTTATGTCGTCACTTGGCAGAATTGATACGCGCATTTACAAAGGCAAGACGTCCATGTTTATAAAATTTCGAAGATCTCAGTGAAAGAATAAAAATTTGGTATTCAAAAAGAATAAAGAAGAACAACATAATATAAAAATAGTAATTTCATAAGTCGCATGGCATCAGGAAAGACTAAAAATAAACCAGATATGTATTGGGATTTTTCAGCTCTAGAAAACTCTTATATTCGCTTTTTCGAATAATTTAATTCCTCGTGATTTTTTAGGCTTAGAAATGGAATATCTAGGAGGCAAAAATCAGCATTTTCGACATCTGCTATTCTTCGCTTCGTACCTAAAATGTTTTTTATCGCATTGGGCGTTCGTCTGCCCTAGAGTCACAGTCTCCATAGTTTTGAGCAAATCGATGCGAGTGGTGGACAAGCGAACGACGGGGACAAGAATCAGCCTCTCGGTAAGCCATATATCACCGCGAGGACTCTATCGTAATTCAGTGGTACGTTTTAATCGAGCACATTGCGCGCCGCGGCTCGTAAATGTCTATCTCTGGCCGCGCACCGCCTCTAAGTCGCAAGCTCTTTAACAGGTGCGGTTGCATTCTTATCTAAAGAACCGATCGAGTTCTCGATTTACGAGCTGCCGTTAATTAGTGAGCCGAGTCTATCAAGAAATGCTGTGCTACCGACACCTCTGCCGGGAAAAACGATCGGCCGAAAATTTCGCCGCGGTGCAGCAGCGACTCCGTTCGGCTCGGATCGGATCGGCTTGGCTCGGCTCGATTCGCATCGCGCTTTCTACGTTGCCCAACCGGTGCCGAACGATTATTCAACACCGCGGATTCCTCTCGCGAAATTAGCGCGCATCGTTCCGACGAAATATTACGTTAGACGCGAGCTATGCCTATGCCCGATGGCATTACGAAAATGCCTCCGGCGCGGCGATGCAGCGGTGCAGCCGTTGCCGAGCTGCGAATCTTTCAGCACACCGATGCGCTTCTTATAATGTCAAGAGCAACTGGTGTCCCATGCGAACGTTTGCTTGATGACGCTGTCAACAATTTTAACCCCTTGCACTCAGCTGTCCCTTCTCAAACGACATAACGAGATTGCTATTAGTTGCGGTACTTTTGAAATTAACAGTGTCTGTTACATGAAATCTGTATCAAAGCAGCCTTCTGTCGAATTGTTTTAACCTTCCTCTGGATTATGGTGGTTGTGGCGCACAGTGGGTGATTCCTTCGACAAATAGGAGAGAAATCATTATGACTTGAAAACTTGCTTATTGACAGGTAACGAAATGAATGGTTACATTTATTACAATACATTATTTAATCTAATGAGAAATTTGATAATCAATTTTTATATTATCGTTGTCATCGTCATTGTTTTGTTTTCCCGTCAAAGTTGGAAGCAACACTTCTAGTGCGTCCTTTGTATAAGACACAGTTTTTGTATTGTTTTTTTTTTG
Source organism: Augochlorella aurata (assembly GCA_028455555.1). Classification (NCBI taxonomy): domain Eukaryota; kingdom Metazoa; phylum Arthropoda; class Insecta; order Hymenoptera; family Halictidae; genus Augochlorella; species Augochlorella aurata. The sequence continues at coordinate 1,935,619 of CM052151.1, read as the reverse complement.
CTTAGACTTGATATTATAGAATCCGACGTAATTAGAAGTTTCTTTATAATTTAAATATTAGACATAATATGCAAGTGATATCAGTACGCAATATTAGGAACATTAGTAAGTAATATTAGGTACATAACAGTTAATTTCATATGTTCAAAAAGATGTCTCCGCGAGCGTTATTTGATACATTCAGACTATACTCGCACGTACTGTAGCGAATATCTACTTCTGTAATTTTCGGAATAATAGTTAATAGCAACCAATTTTTTAAACAGGAATTTAAGATTTTACTCTTTAAAATGCGACCAAATTTAACATTGCATCCTGCAGCATTCATAATTAAAAAGTGAAATGAATAATTAATATCTTTTTTTATATGAGGTTTTAGTGTGACGATTTTTAATGTGATCTCCGTTTCGTAGATATCATTAAAGACATTAATTTTTATACATTTTTATAGGAAACTGAAATGTTTAAATAAAGTACGTAGAGTATTTCTGTACGGATTATAACACTTATTTGTTTATGAAAAATATTCTATAAAAAAAACTATTTATACAGATATAATTTATAAGATATGACATCATTATTTGCGACTTTATAAAAATTTTTTCGTGTTTCCTTTTCCACTAAAATAACGGTATTACTTTTTTTAACGATAAATCTTCCGAGAAGCGATTAACCGATGTGCATTGCTTCATAAAAGTGAAAAGATACAATTTAGTAGCTGCTCCAATAATTTAATTTATAAAATCAGTTTGAGTGAAAGCGTGTTTATAATTTTTATAATCGAAAAATGTGCAACAAGTCATTTGATCGTTGTAGGTTTAGTGTTAAAACTGGACTAAATGACATTTTTTGGAAATAATTGCGGGACTAGATTACTATACAATGACTAAAATATTCTTTTTTTTAAATTTTACTATTACTTAGAATAACAAAAAGAAATAAAAAATTCACGTTTTACAACTTTTTTATCTGAGCTCACAACGAGAAATTAAAAAGTGCGTTTCGTAAATCTCTGTAATTCATATGGCCTACTGAAAATCTTGTTTAAATCGGTCTTAACAGTTATCGCGATTTTTAATTATCGCGAAGTCCTGTCTTGGTACCTGTTATGGCTTTTGTACCGTCGGTTACCATTGTCGAAGATTTCGAAAAATTAATTTCAAATTTATTAAGAGTGTCTTTCACTGCATTGAAGATTCCTGCCGTTGTACGATGCAAAGGTACGAAATCTAAGAGCTACTCGACATACGAAAAATCGTCTTGTACAATTCGAGCAACTGATTTGTATACCATTTATCGGTGCTATCGCCAAGACATAGTTTAAAAACGTCAGGAATTAACCCATTGCACTCGAAGTCACTTTAACTATAAATTCAAAATGGTTTTTCTGAACTACAATATTTTCTATGATTTATAATTAGTGCATTTCATGCTGATGAAGATGAATCTTGTGACACATGCAACACTTTTAATAACTTTTTAAATATAAACAATTTTGATTATTTAAAGATTATCTATGTGGTGAATGAAGTGAAACAGTGGTGCCTTACAGTCATCTTCCGAATTCAAAGGATTAAAAAGTGCAGTTAACCTGTCTACAAGCTACCGTCTAAATCCGTAATTTGAAACCTTACAGTATTTTTACGAGCGTCGCCCTAATGCGCCACAAGTAGTTACGATACGCGCCTAAGGTGATCCGAACCGAATGGGAGCGAAACGCTGAGAAGGGCGTCAGGAGGTACAATATCCTCGCGATCGGCACGTTGAGTGCGAGGCCTGGTTTAGTAGATTAATTTCTCTATCACCTAAAAAGAAAAAAATTCAAATTCGATTGTATAAAAATTTTACTATTTCAAAAGTATTCGAATACTTTTGTTCCCACTGTACATAGAGAAACAAAAAGGTCACATTTATTTCCGCTCAGTATGGTCATCTTACCCCGATTCTCCCCTACCATTACGTTGCAGTCAAGTCTATAAGCATAAGCTTTCCACTCGGTACAGCTTTATTCCATCGGACATAGCATTCCGTCCTTCGAACGTTCGCGATCGTTCGAATACTTATAAGCACTTCCGTGCGTGAACATCGGAAAACGAAGCATTCGTCGCGTTATCTATGCGAAGTTGCACATTGATACCTTTTTTTCAAAATTTGCTTCAAAAAGTTTCAACAAAGTGTCAGAGCACCGAATACCGTTACAAATTTTTGAATATCATACTTGGTTACTGAAATATCGTAGATCGACAAAGTTGGCTAACTCTCGTGCATTGTAATACCTTAAACATTTTACCATTAAAATATCTATGTTATAAAAATGAACTCTTAGCATATAAGCGATGCAAAATATTTTGTTTAATTAAGTCTTGTACTTCGCTACTCAATATGTACTAAATCGTTGTCATATTATTATATAACGGCAAAAAAGAAAATGTGGTCTGTTTTTACTCACTTTGAAGATATTCAAATTTAAAGTATCAAGTATTTCAAGTAGATCAAAGAATTTCCTAATTGCTATTAAAAACAGAGAAAGTAACGTATTAAGCAGAACATACGTAGATTCGAGATTCGACAAACAATAAACAGAATAAAGTATGGAGCAACAGAAAAACACATATTAAAATATTAATTAGGGCGTCTACTAGTTAACTGTAACAGTGTAACTATAAATATAATTCTTAATATACGTATTAATGTATTAATATAATAATATACGTAACTGTATTAAATATAATCGTAAATATAAATAGTTTTATCCATAAAATGACACTTTTAATTTCAAACAATATTTATAATTTGTTACGCAGTTTATTATTACATTGCTCACGATCGTATTGGTTAGCATTGATTCCAGTTTTTGTTATTATTTTCGACAACCTATTTGTACTAAGCGACCTATGAAACTTTTTTAAAAGAAAGGGGGGCCGTGGACATTATTACCATAATTAACTGGAAAGATCCTTCAAAATTAAGATCTTGATATTAAATTTTATGTCTTCGTGGTGTTTGATTTTCCAGATATGAATTTTGCATTTTGTATGAAACATTCGCATTTAGCAATTCGAAAACATAAGACTTTGGTGAAGATCGTGACTTTCGTGAAAAAAGTTTTTGGTAAAGAAGTGTAAAAGACTTTGATGAAAAAAGCGACTTCCGACTTTTTTTTATCTCCTTGACAATGAAATACCCCCAACTAATTTTTACAAACTAGCGTATAGGATTTTGCATTTTGCAGTTTATTCATCATTAATTAACAGACTAATAAAGTAATGGACTAAGTAAATTACACTGAGGAGCATAACTATAGCACCACCTCCATTTTTGAGTATTTCGGGTTTCTGGATGAGAATGCAAAAAAGTCGATTATATGAGCTGAAAGGGTAAGATAAATAATAAGTTTCGTGTAAATATCTAGAAATTCCTCCTACGTAAGACAGAGAACAGTCGGAGTCCCGATTTTCAATTGTTGCCTTATTATGACACCATCGTTACTATGTCAAGTCCAATACATTTAGATTTGTAACTCGATCTGTGTAACCTAATAAAACGTATCGTTTACAAATTGAAGCTTAAATTCCATTTATAAACTTTTTAAAGTTTCGACAATAATGGGCTGGATAAATCCTATTAAGAGGAAAATCGGACCTCGTCTTTTGAAGGAAATATTAAGCGAATGCAAGTACAAATAAAACAGAAAATAGAGAGTAATCATTTGTTGACAAGTGAAGTGCAAGACGAAAGCCGATAGCAATGACAAACAAACAGGCAAAATCTAAAAGAAACCAGGGGAAAAATGATAAGATAAAAGTAGGGAAACAATGTAATATTATAACGAAAAGTCAATTACGATTAATGTTATCAAATGACGAGGGTGTTCTCTTGATCAAAATCAAATGGAAAACGTCTGGAGCATAATTGTAAGGAAAGTTTATAGAGATAGTCGACAGTTCTGAAAGAGAGCAAATTCTATTAAGAGGAGAACCTAGCCTCGTCCTTCATGAAAGAATGAAGCGTATGCGGGTAAAATTAAAATTAAAAATAGAGAGTAATCCCATATTAAAAATAATGTGTAATACAAAAATTGATAGCGATGACAAGTAAACAGATAAAACCTGAAATAAATCAAAGATAATAAAAATTAAAAGTCAATAGTAGGTAGAACAATGCAATATAATACCTCAATATAGTAAAATTAAGAGTAACGAAATAAAGATTGTTATATAATGATAAGAACAATAGTATTAAAGGAGGGTGATAGTAGACATAAGAACATATGTTAAATAGCTACAGTGTAATAAGAACTCAATGTAACCTGATATGTGAAGTAAACTAACTGAACCAAACTGAATCGCAACGTTGTAGAATTAATATTTCACATTTGAAGCAATAACAGAAAAAAGTGGCCCTTTAGGTTATTAACACATATAATTGTATCTTTCATTATACGGTGCTATACTTGTGCAGTGATAAAGCAATCAGTTTATATAAATTATATTCATATCAGTTTATATAATCTTTTTTTTGATCAGCATTATTTATCATACCTTTCCAACTCATATAATCGACTTTTTTGTATTCCCATCCAGAAGTCCGAAACACTCAAAAATGCGGGTGGTGCTATATAGTAATGCTCCTTAGTGTAGTCGCGTCCGTTACGTCTTGTACGAGAAGCGAGATGTCCCGACGTGTCAGTCTCGCAAAGATTCCCCCAGGAGTAATCTCCAGAGACTAGTTAGCATTTCAAACGGGATAATATTGTCCGCTCGACGAGGTTTCCGCTTGTCAGCAGAGGCGACCGCGTGCCGCGATAGAGGACACCGCGTACCGCGTCGAACAGGTTGCTCCGTTGAAAATCAATCGGCGGCCATCCTTCGGCGCGAAGTGTTCAAGGCGTGACGCGGAGAGCCATCGATCGGCGATATCGTTTATATGGGTGGCCGCGCAATTACATGCCACATGGCGATCTGCGATAAATCCCACGAGATGCTGTTCTTAATTATTTAACGGCCCTTATCGATCCTCGGTGACGCGATATGACAAGGTCACCAGCTGCTTCGTCTCGTTTCACCGTGTTGCGAAACCGCCGGTCCGCATTCTTTTCTGGTTACCGACGCGAACGTTCTGTTCCTTTTTTCCAGACGGACGGTTCTCTTATCCGTTTACGAGCCATTCTAGCGCCATCATGCCCGTTTTTCCCGGACATTTTCATTTTCAGAGTTCCGCGAAGGCGATGGCTCCCGCGAACCGACCCGCCTTTGAATCGAGCAACGAACCTGGGCGCTGCAAATTCTTCGAGAGTATTTCATTCCGGTGTCCATTCAGAAGGTCTTTCTACTTTCGAGGCGGTTTAAGATCAAATTTTCTTTTCTGCATTTAGTTATGCTTTCAGTAGAATTTTAACCCTACTGTGTACTATGCACCTTGTACTATGAGAACGTGCCAGACTCGTGACGAAGATTTACATAACCTACTAAATATGAATTTTATATATTTCTTCTAAATTGAAATAAAATTCGATTATCCCGTTATTTAAATCTGGATGTTATAAAATAAATGTAGATGAAGACATACAAGAGGCAAAAGTCTATCGTTCTTTTAAAGAAATTATTAACAATGAAACAGTGCTAATCAACGTAACTGTGAAAGAAATCATGCAAGGGGTTAAGGGAATATTCCAGAGTGAACTTTTAACAACATCAATTTCTATTTCTTTTTTTTTGCTTATTCTTAAACGATATATTTTCAAAAATACATCTCTGGAACCCTACATGCGAACTTCTAAAATTAACGAAATTATGGTTTTTTGAATGAGACGACGACCGTATATCATTATCGATTTACTAAACTTCAAAGGCATGTTTCTGAAAACTGTTTTTCAGAACGGTGCCCATGATATCTCAAAACCTACTTGACTAATTCACTCAAAATTTTCGGTACGCAACTAGTACATATGTAAATACAGACCCTACTGGAATAAACCAAAAATTTGTTTCTATATTTTTGGGTCTCCCATGTTTAACAAGACATTCAGAAATCGATAATAAAATTTCAAGGTATTGCTACTTTTTTCTTTTCTTAATATTCAGGAACTTTCACGTTTTTTTACTTCGGACAAGCAGTATAGTCACAATCACGGACACCATAAGACGACCTTTTTTAAAAGCGACTATGCTTGAAAGTATGCGATGCCAAATTTCTTTGTTCGAAGAAATTTTAAAACATCGTTGAAATAAGTACAAATAAACCTTGTTAATTTGACTGCAAAAAATATAATGGTCTTTTTTTACAAAAAAGGTCTCTAACATAGTTCTAAACACACGCACTTCGCCCTAAAATAACCTCTTAAGCGAAGGTTAACAATTGTCTTTATAAATATTTATTATATTATATTACATTACATTAGTTTATATTATATTAATTAATATTCAAACTGTCCTTTATAAATATTTTATATTTCACTTTTGCATTAATAAGTACCTGAACGTATACTCTGAGCAGGAAAAGATAATATTTATAGCACGTTTTCTTACATGGATACAAAATGATCCTTTCTTAAACAGACATAAAACTTCAAAGACCTTCTAATACCTTAAGGGTTCTAGGTTTCAGTTTGCCTTTCCATCGAATTATTTAGGAAACTGTTTGCTTTGAAGCAAACTGTCGACTTTTTCCTACCAAATATAGAACTTTCACCCTTGTGTATACTTACCACCGAAAATTGGAGTAGTCATTTCAATTTTTCCACTATTAATTTTTAGTAATTTTTGGCAAAATATCGTAAAACTTTTTTGGATTTCCACTCTTTGTACACTTTTACGTTGAGTAACATTTCGTGACACAAACTTTTATAAATTATTTTAAATAATAAAGTATCAAATATTATGGACATTTTTGGTTCTTACTTGAGTAGTATCAATATATAACGTGGGAATGCGGGCGATGCAATTTCGTAAAAATAATTTTACTTTGCTTTGCTTCGAGTCTTTTCTCGTGCTTTGAAGTTCTTCTTTGGATGCCTTCGTCGGCGTGGTTCATTGGATTCAATGTGATTCACTGGATCCATCCTTCCTGTCGTCCTAACGTTATGTGAATGATACACATTATAAATATAAAATGTTCACTTCTTAAAGCTACTGAAAAAAATACACCTACTGGCCAACAGGTTAGGACCACACAAGATTTTGAACATTTTTCATGTTATATCACAAACATTATATTATATTCACGTAATATATTAATAATATGTAATAATATACGTTAATAATATAATTAATATTATTATTATATATTATTAGTATATTAATAATATAATTAATATTATTATTATATATTATTAGTATATTAATAATATATATAGTATATACTATAGTATAGTATATAGTATATTATTATATTATATTATATATAGTATATTATAGTATATAGTATGTTAAGTTTATGTGTAAATATTAACTTTTTGATGACTCATTCTCTTGATCACTTATCACTAAACTGTGCATTTTATGTATTTATGGACAAAACAAGCAGTTTAAAACAATGAAAAAATAAGAGAAACTAAGATCGTCGACGTAATAATTTCAACTTGTCAAAAATATTAAAGAATCGAACAAAATTGTGCTTACAACGTAACGTAGTCAAGTTACAAAAGCTGATTTTAATGAAACTTGTGTGAGTTATAGTTGTTCGAAAAATATTAGATACGTATCTGAAGGTTTCATAGTTTAAAAAAGTTTCCAGTTATACACATTTGAAGCAACTTTTTCCTTTACAAAAATTTTTTCCGAGACGTTGCTAACGAGTTATTAACGAAATACACTGACCAATAAGAGGCGAGTTCGGCTGGAGTTTGGTCGAACCAATCGGCGAAATTGGGCTTCGTCTGCTCGTTGGTTCCGCCGCCTCGCGTCAGCCGAGCTTGCCTCTCATTGTCAATGTTTCTCGTTAATAACTCGTAAACGAAGCCGCGGGTTGCATTTTCGTTAACACGTTAAGCGCCACGCCGGTCCCTAGGGACCGGCGATGGACTTTTCGTTCAGCCCTCGTCCGTCCTCACGGACTGGCGATAGATTTTTCGTTCTGCTATCGCGGCGCGCGTGTCGGTCCTTGCGTACTTGTGAGACTGAACATTTAAATTATGCGATATCGGTTTTTGTTTGGTAAATGCTTCAAGGGAAAGAATATAATACTTAAAAACATTAATGTAATTTATTAAAATAAGACAAGCAAAGGTGAGGTTTCCAAGCGGCCCGGCAAGGCCCGCTTGACGGCTAACCGTGGCTTGAACGGAACGGCACAGAAATTCGGCGTGGCGCTTAACGTGTTAAGGAAAATATTGCTTCTAATGACCTCAGGAACTCTGCATTCCCAGTTACGAGTGACTTGTGCGATACTCCGTATTCTGACCGTATGTATATCGATCGCAGAAATTCGCTGGCATGTTGGCTATTAAAGTTTGAACGCTTACACCGTGGCAGTGATTAGTACCGCATCACACTGGTATCTGTGCCACCTCCTTTAGCTACTAATAAATCGATTAACGACATATAATCCAGTGTTACCGTACAAAGTACTATAAACGTTTATACGTTTATACGCTTATACATGTACAAAACAAGCCAGAGTACCTTCCTTCGCACGTGGTGTATATAATATATAATTATACATAATGATGTATAGTTATTGTTAAATGAAAAACCCCCAAGGAACGTATTCCGTATTTTGGGTCCGATGAATTCGTTTCTTTCATTTATTGTGAAATGAATTCGCAAAAAATTTGTATTTTTAATATATTGCTTAAACAAATAACTTTTTATAACCTTCTATCACAAATATTAATTTAATCATTTTGTAGTCGTTTTACATTATTATTAAAAAAATTATCCATATTTATAGAAATTATGAACACACAAAGATTTCTAATCAAATTTCAAATAAATAACTTATTTATCCAATTACAATTTCTAGAAAATGATCGACCGGAGGTGCTGATACTTAATTACTTTACTTATCTATTACGTATGAGTATTATTATAATCTAGCGGATATAATTATCGTTGTACTGATACATCAATTTAGCATATAATTTTCTATCACATAAATTTTAATTTTATAAATAAATGTTCGGCACTTCTCGGAGCCTCTTGCCGTACTTCGACGAGTCTAACTGATGACGGAAATTTCTAATAAGAATCTATTAAGTATAAATGTTATTCCGTACCTTTAACACTCGGACAATGGACGTTTTTGGGAACAGTATGGTTTATCATACTTACAATTGTTTATAATTTTATTCAGCAACATGTTCCAACATGTCAGTTCTTCAGATCATTTGATGAGACATGTAAGGATTTAAATAAATTGTCCGAATTGTTTTCTGTTAATATATAAAAAATATAATAACATGTCAAGAATATTTCATTCAAGTAAATGGAGGCAAACGATAAATATCAAATTTTTTCTGCTTTTGAGAAATTATTCAAGTGAAAAATGTTTTAATCATTTCAATTACGAAGGAAATGGTACGGGAAGTTGTTAACGCAAACTTCGTTCGAATTGCACAAGCGAAGGTGTAATAAAGAGTCCGCGCAGACTCGACAATGCCTTCTACGTTGCCGTTAGCATCGCAAGGGTTGGTATTTCCTGAACGAAATAGTTTCAAGAAATAGGAGTAACGAGACTGCTTATCGATTCACATTTGCCTACCAAGTGACCGATAAAGAAACCGATCGAAGTTACCTTTCGACAGAAACGGAGACAATTTTAAGCCTCGCTGCTTGAACAATTCGTTCGAGCGAGTAGATAATGGCGCCAACGTGAATGTAGTCAACCTTGTGCGTTACCTACCACACCCTGGTTCTGGATGTAAAACTCGAGAGGTCGGTTTTCACCAGTTTCGAAGAGTGGAAGGTCGCAAGTGACAGGAAAATCGATTTTTTCCCCTTCATTCCGCTACCGGTTTCGTTGGGATTTTTCTATTCGCTCGCGGAACGGAACCTATTCGGTCCGCAACTTACGTGGTTTTGCCTGCATCCAGCGTTCGCTGGAATTCATCGAGCTCCTAACGACTCGTCCACCAACGCCATAGTGTTTCGGTTAATGCTAATTGGGTGGACAAATCTGGTAATTTAATTTTGTAAAAAATAGACGCTCGTCATATGAAGCAGTGCCTATGCAATGAGGATATTAATGTTTCTCTGTCGGTATTACTCATAAAGTAGGCTTTACCAACACAAGCAAATTAGCATTTTAAATACATATTGTATTATATTTCTAAAAACAATTCTTACAAGTTTGTATCTAAGATTAATAGTCGGTGCATAGTAGTACGGGATATGGGCTTTTTTAGATGACAGCATGTATTACTTGAAATGATACAAATAAATAAAAAACTCATGATTCTTAACTGTTTTATCTGAATATACAATGAACATTTAAAAAATTGTATATGTGTGCTGAAAATTTCATCGAAATCAGTTAACACAGAGTCAAGTTACAAGCGTTGGAAGATTTTAAAAATTGCAGATTTCTCATACTTATGGTCGAGAGTGTCAAAAGATGGAACAAAACTGCGATTTCTCTATATTTATAGTTATTTACATCTCATACCAAAGTCATCCGATTTCAATGACATTTTCACCATGCCCGTAAGTTCCAGAGATTTGTGAAAAGCATTTCTCAAATTTTATTTACAGGTTCAAGTAAACAATTTTAAGAACCAGAGTATTTTATTTTTCTTGTCATTTCAAGTAATAGCTAAATTATGGAAATAATTTTAGTTGTTGTTTAGTAAAGAGCGCGGAACGATTCGGAACGGAGTATGATGTTGGACGAGGCTCCGCCTACTGCTACTGCCTCAGCGTCTCGTCCCCCGCGTTACTTCCATCGGCTTACAGCACCTCAGGCGCCTACCGTAATAAATATGTATTCGTGGCGCATTAGGGCGACGCTCGCTTCAATAGATTTCCACATCACTCATGACATATTATTGTTAGTGCTTTCTTTTTGTCAGTGATATCCTCTTTAGGCCTATTCCACTGTTTCGCGCGATAATTTCGGTTCGACGGTAAATATAGAAAGTAAAACTTGAAAAAGTATTTGGTTTGGTATGCGAACAGTTACGATCCTTACGATCCTCCCATGGATGTTAGTGATTGATCAAGCACGTCTAAACGTCCGCGAAAATAATGTTTTCTTGAAAACCTATTTTCGAGATTTATTTTCCATATTTATCGTCGATCTGAAATTTTCGTGCGACACAGTGGAATAGAACTACAGGGGATATCACTGACAACGACGAACGCGTTAACAATGATACTTCATGGGTAATGTGGAAATCTATTGAGACAAGCATCGCCCTAATGCGCCACGATGGAAGCATTGCAGGGAGCGAGACGCTTCAGCGGTAATCAGGAGGCGGAGTCCCGTGCAACATCATGTTGCGTTCCGAATAACTTCGAGCCCTGGTATAATAGACTAATCCATTTATCATCTAAAAAGAGTTCAAGCCATTTAGTCCAGTTTTTGAAAAGTTAGAGCATTTTCCTCGCGGTCTTAAGTATACGCCGCCATTATATATGAATAGAATAAAATTTTTATTATTGCTACATATTAGCTGTTCACAGCACAAATCGATTAACTCCATAAAACAAAAAGTGGAGAAATGTGATGAAATAGTGTAATTATTTATTTTTAACAAACTTTTTATTCTGCAAACCAAAATATTTTATCGTTTAATGGTGTTAATCTGTATTATTGAGAAAATTTAGTATAAATAAAAGAAGTTATGACTGAACCAAGTGCTTTGATTAATAATTTAGTTCTACTAATGATGATTTATGACACATTTATTTTTAATTTAATTTAATTTAATATGCTACTTTATTTTACCTCATTTTATTATTTGTCATATATGTAAAATAACATATATAACATATATTATATAAATAACATATATTTTTTCATTACAGAAATGTTATATCATATTTATTTGTTATAATAAAGCTACAGAGCGACATGATACAAAATAAATATAAAAAGAAAGTTTTGTCCAGTTAGTTTCTCGAACCGCAAACGGGAAGATTCCACCGCGTGATTCTAGATATCTTATCGCAGTCTATCGCGCGATAAAGTATTCACCTAACGTGGAAGAAATAATGAAAGAGATTTCTTTTTTATATTTAATTAACCACAGCTTTGGGATTGTTTATCGAATAAGATAAAGATTTATATCAGATTCATTTGCAGGAAAATTATCGGCCGGGAATCTTTTACGGTTGTCAGGAAGCTGGAAGATTGAGAGCTTGGACTGTGTTTGCAAATTGCTTTCGCTCGGGCAGTTAATTCTTGGTGCATTTTACTGGAATAATTGTTATCACTGGAGCGATTGTGAGAAGCTTCGTGATGCAAGGGTACTGCTCGCGGTTTCTCTTCTGCTTTTGTTACTCTTTTGTTAGAGTTTAATTAGCATTTTTTGTTAGCTAATCGAGGGTTAAGAACTGAATACTTTATCTGTTTAAGCTACCTATTAAAAGAATAATTATCATTGAAGCTATTTATACCACAAGTTTTGCATTCCAAATTAATACTTTTGTAGATTATATCCCCCTTTTTACAAATTATGTTCATCTTTTTGCGAATAAGATTAACCCTTTCACGAACCAAAATTTGCCTTATTTTATTCTGTTGTTAAACTCAATATGTATTTATACAAATAATTAATCTTTAGTGACCTTCAACAATTATTTATAAAATGTTATTTAATTTTTAAATCTAATTAATTTTTATTTCAAATAATTACAAATACGTGAACTTTGTTGGTGAAAACGCGAATATGACGTGTGAAAGAATTAAGTTTGAATACAAAACATGTATACAGAGTGCACATATACGGGCATAAAGACTAATTTTTGAAGAAATAAAATATTAAATACACTTGCCGATGAAATTTAAGAAACTTTAAATATCGTTAAGATTTTAGTAAGATTTGATATGTTAATAAATGTGCGCTTATGAAATTAAAAGTATAGATTATAGTGAAGCGTGTAACACGTTGTTTATATTGCAATATTGTTTTACCTAACGTATATAGCAAATCAAAAAATAATGAAAATATGAAAAGAAATAAAAAAGATGGAAAAGCCAAAAATAAGTAATTAAAAAATTATAAAAATATAAATACTATATTTATTAAAAATATAAATACTATATTTATTAAAAATATAAATACTATATACTATATTTACGGATATCGACTGTATATTTTTATTGAAATCCGTCTTTTTTGATGGGTAAATTAATATGCAAGTTTTTTGTAAATCTTCTTGTATTACATGAATAGATTTTTAATGACAGTTTTATTAAGTACATATCTTAAACATAAAGTCCATTATGAAACACTCATTTTTCTTACATAGACATCGACAGTGTAATAGCTATCACGTTCATAGTTCAGGAACTTGATAGAGAAGACACAAACACAACTCATCTAAGCTCAAGATATTTCATTCAAGGAGGTGATCTGAACACAAAGCATCAGACTTTGGAATGACACCTTCTATAATAAAAATAGCAATGCTCTTAAAAACCACTCAGAATCCATAAACTATTGCATTATTCACAGCAGCAGATCCATTATCCATTTATTAGCCATCAAATCAGGCCCGCGGCAGAAATACAAGACAAGTTCTTCAGAATTATCTTAAAAAAACTGTGACATCCCAATCAAAGAATTGCATAAAATAGTCGAAATCAAAACCGTCAAGAAATATATAGATAACTCAGTTCAAAAAGCCTACAACCATGAGCGTAATAATCCACTAATGAGAAGCACATCCATGGTATCCCGCTAAAGATAATTTCTAAACTAACAAGAAGAGGATACACTGAGGAGCATAACTATAGCATTACCCCCATTTTTTAATATTTCGGGCTTCTGGATGGGAATACAAAGAAGTCGATTATGCGAGGTGAAAGGGTATGCTAAATAATGAACACCAAAAAAGTTTTATTGTAATTTCCTGTCGATACAGACGAAGATTCATATAAACTTGTATTTTTGTCGTTGCACAACTATAGCACCACATCATTAAAGATATAATTATATGTTTTAATAATTTGTAGGTCTTCTTTCTTTGTTACGACTTGTAAAATGCGATTTGACACACTCCCAATAAGTTTTTGAAAAGTTTCCTTACGGATATCATTGCTAGCCGCAATTATCACATTTTTTATTTTACGTTTCGAAACTGTCGATTCAGTTCAGTTCAGTTCGTTTATTTTAAGTACCAGGTACATGAAGTCCCTATTACATTGTTTTTAATACAAATGTTCTTACCGTTATACAACAACCTTTGTCTCTTAATCTTAGTTTTAATGTATTCAGATACTTATCTGGTATTATATTGCATTGTTTTACCTACCATTGACTTTTAATTTTTATTACCTTCGATTTATTTCAGGTTTTATTTGTTTGCTTGACATCGCTATCAACATTTGCATTGCACTTTATTTTTAATAGGATTTACCTGGCGTCGCTCTTTTAGAACTGTCTATAAACTTATCTTTATAAACTTTCCTTACAATTATGCTCCAGACGTTTTCCATTTGATTTTTATCAAGAGAACACGCTCATCATTTGATAACATTAATCGTAATTGACTTTTCGTTATAATATTACATTGTTTCCCTACTTTTATCTTATCATTTTTCCTTTGGTTTCTTTCAGGTGTTGCCTATTTGTTTGTCATTGTTACCGGCTTTCGTATTGCACTTCACTTGTCAACAAATGATTACTCTCTATTTTCTGTTCTATTTGTACTCGTATTCGCTTAATATTTCCTTCAAAAGACGAGGTCCGATTTTCCTCTTAATAGGATTTATCCGGCGCCGCTCATTATTGTCGAAACTTTAAAAAATTTATAAATGGAATTTAAGCTTCAATTTGTAAACGATACGTTTCATTAGGTTACACAGATCAAGTTACAAATCTAAATGTATTGGACTTGACATAGTAACGATGGTGTCATAATAAGGCAACAATTGAAAATCAGGACTTGTTCTCTGTCTTACGTAGGAGGAACTTCATTATTATTATTTATTATTCACCTCATCGACTTTTTTCTATTCCCATCCAGAAGTCCGAAATACTCAAAAATAGAGGTGGTGCTATAGTTATGCTCCTCAGTCTAATGCATTCTAAGTAATTTCGGTTACTGTCTAGCAAGGATATAGGTTTTCTAAAACAATTCCTATAAACACACCCAAGACACATTAAAATCCCATCTCTCAAGCAGCTAACAAATATATTGTACCACATGGGCAATCCAGGTTAAAGGGAAAAAGAGACTCCTTAGGGACTGGTCTACCCAACCCAAGTAAAATAAACGGA
>CM052151.1:1909370-1920137 GCA_028455555.1 Augochlorella aurata | reverse complement strand
ATAATATTGTTAAATTATAATATTGTTAAATTATAATATTGTTAAATAAGCCCAGCGTATCATGATTCAGTGTTTTATTTAATACTAATTTCATTTAAGTGTTTTAAATAAATGAATGTAATGAAATAAATAAAACTCATTCATTAAATGAATGAATTTTAAATAAATGTTCTAAAAGAATTTGTTCCCCTGGAACTTTTAATGTACATGTTTTAAAATATCTGTTCCACGAAAATGTTTACCGAAGAAGTTCCGAATTCTTTTCATAAAAGTTCGAACAGAATTTGTGTCACGATAGGAGGTATGTACCTGTTTATTTCGAGCTCTGATTTAAAGCAACGTAAGCGATTAAATTCATACTAATTTGTTGTCTACATATATGCGGATATCGTGAAATGAATTCCCACTGGAAATAGGTATGGCATCACTCAATAGTAGACGTTAAACATTGTATGTTGTTTGTCTCGGCTTAAGGAGGTGACCCGTGATAATACCGAAAAGAAAATTAAATAAAAAGGTATCGGTGAAGATAGGAGTGTTAATTTTCCTCAGCTGAATTTAGAATTCACCGCGAGATATACTAAACAGCTTTTTATCAAAACAGGAAAGATATTTACGAAACCATGTTGTCATTGTAAAAACATCGAGGTGGTTATCTTCTAATGTGGTTCAACCGTAATCTTGACTTGTTTTTCGACCAAAGAAGGCGAAGAATTACAACGGAAGACACCGATAGCTTTAATGTACGGAATATCTTTAACCGACTTCGCGATACGGAAGTGATACACGACGCGGTTTTTGTTTGTCAAGGAACCACCAACTCATTGAAGCAACTAAACGTGCGAAAATTTTCGATAGCGAAATACACGTAATGTTTAGTTCTCTTTGCTGTTAAATTTAGTAAGTCAAACGTAAAACAAAAGTTGCGTTCCATTAATCCATTACCCGGCGCAATTAAAAAATCAATACAAGTACAAAAATAGTTATATAGGGCTTATATTTTAAGTTTATTTAAACTGAATTTACTATTATTATAATTATTTGTTTACAAATTTTGGAGATATTGTGTTATACATATAACTGTAAACTCTGATTTTTACATTCATTCATACATTTCGTAATATATTAATTAACGTCATTCTCTACAACAAAATGATTACACCACTCATGGCTGAAAACCATTAATTCCAGTGATATTTCAATGTAATTATAAACCACTCGTAGCTAAAAACCATTAATTCGAGAGCAATTTTAATTTATTGCTAAAATATTGTGTGATATTTGAATCCATTGAATTAACGGTTCTGAATTTATCAATTTTTATAATAAAATAACAGTTACGCCTGGATTTTCGCCTTCGGATATAAATTAGCAAGAATCTTAAAATACAGACAGAAGCACTTCATGCAACACTGATTTTCAAAGCCGTAAATTAGGGCACGGAATTAACCGGCATGCAACATGTGAGATCGCGAGGGCTACATCTCCTACTCTCGTCGCGCGTTTCGCTCCCTGTAGTCGTCACATTCGGCACGGAGCTCCTCAGGCGTGGGTGTCTGTTACTTTATATGTGTGTGCGTGTAGTATTTAGGCGACCAATGGGAAACGAGACGCGCAACGGGACTCAGAAGGCGCAGCCCTCGCGATCCTCATGTCGCGCTGCTTAATTCCGAGCCCTGCCGAGCAGGGCACGACATGTTGGAATAATCTATTTTGTATTATCGATATTTTTATCGAGATGTAAACTAATATTTAATTTCCAATATCGGAAAAATACCAAACTTTGAATAGGGATTGCTATTGCGATCTACAAAATGCGTTGTTTAAATTTTGGTTACATACTCAGATAAGAGAGTTAAACAATAAAACTTTCTTATCTTTTCCTCATTCCAACCAACTGCAATTTTAAGAAAAGTTGTAGACGTTGCCTAGCAAACTCGCAACTCTAACATCTCGAAAAGATACAAGTCATTTCGTCTATTCTTAAAACAAGTACTCTGCTTTAAAATATTAATCAGACATAGTAATATTAATCTATAGTATTAATCAAAGCAACTGTTACTGTAAAAAAATCATATTACAAAGTATCGTAGTACAATAAAATAAAAATTTTCAGAACAACAAATTTACGTTGGATTTCATTTCGATTACTATACTTTCAGAAAACTAAGTAGATTTGCTTGAATCGAAAATAGGTGAATTTGATTTGCACAAAAGTGAATTGGATTTACAAAAAGATAAAGATTTACAAAAACAAGAATTTGATTTGCAGCGAGGGAAGAATAATTTATAAAAGGATAAGTCTCGAACGCTAAACTAATTAAATTAGTTTAATTAAGCCATCTTTGATGCCCTAACATACGGTGTTGAAAGGGGATGGAGGAGAAGAACGGAAATTGAGAAAGTGGGGAGAAAGACTGAATACGCCGAACTATATATGGAAGTTGGAGGCAGGAAGAGTGGAGCTACAGATCGAGTCGAGAAGAAGAGCGGCAGAGTACCTGAGGAGAGTATGGAAGATGAGTGAAGAAAGGCTACCTAAGATTTGTTTGAAGGAAAAACTGAGAGGATGGAAGAATGGCAACCCTTGAAATTTTATGAGAGAGGTGGATGAAGCGTTCAGAGAGGTGGGAGACGGGGAAGCATTGGAACTAATGTGGAAAGGAGAGAATGAAGACAAAGTAAGGAAGAACATACTGAGATGTGAAAGAGTGTTAACGGAGCAAGGATGGTAGAGAGATTGGAATAAAATCGAAAAGTCCAGATTTTGCAGGGATTATAAAGAGTGGAAGTTCAGACTAGGCCAGGAAGAGTACTGAGAAGATAGTAGGATTTCGAGGTGGTAAAAAGAAATTTGGGCAAGAATAAGGGTAAGGGAACGTAGGGAGAGAGAAAAGCGAAGGCTTTAGAGTTACGGAATGCAGGCTATGTAAAGCGAAGGAAGAGTCCATACCCCACATATGGAAATGGAAGGGCCTTGATGAAGTAGGGAATAGAGAAGTAATCAGGAAGGCGAGAGAAGCAATAAATGAAAATAGGGGGAAATTGGAAAGAGCTATTGATGGGGGAGTAAAAGCAGAACTAGTTCTGTATATCAAGGAATTCGATAGAAACGCGCGATTAGAGTCGGAAAAAGAGAGAAAGAAGGATGAACAAGAATGAAGGAGGAATATGAAGGAGGAATGAGCAATAAGAAAGATTAACGTGAAGTATATTTATATGGTTAACAGCGATGAATGTATTTATATGTAAACAACCACATATACTTAATTCCTTAACCAATAATGCAAGGAGTGTATTTAATAAATAAATAATAGTTTAATTAAAAATTAATAATAATGATAATATAATACAATGAAAACGTTTAAAAAATTATTCCTGGTCGAAATGGACCCAACTTTCGCTAAGCATTATTATTGCATGCAAGCAAAATTATTAATGGTTTCAGAAAAAGCCGAATGGCGATTGCGGAACGAAGATTGCTTGGCGATGCTCGGCGATGCTCGGTAATGCTCGGCGACCGTTCGTTTCACAGATATGTACAGAAATACACGGCTATGCGATAATGCCTCCGGTTAATTTATCACTCGATGATCCGTACATGGGTCAGCTCGCACGTGCGATCAGCGAAAGTTGTAACTGTATTAGCAACAGGTGTCGCGCGAAAGCTCGGTGGCATCCAGAGTTAAGGAGGGAATAATCGTGTATCAGCTACCGAACTAAAAGTGATTTTTATGAGTTCTTTTTCAGAGGATCATCAATAAAACAATTCAACTAACTAAAATTAGACTCTAAGCAAACAAATTTTTTAGTTTACATCTGCTTATTTATTTATTGAATAGCGTAGAATTGTGTCAACCTGATCGATGCGTAAACTTTTATTTGCGTTGTATATGCGCAGAACCACTCATAATTATGCGAATTCAAAAAATTAATGATTTCCTCCGAGTTAGATAATTTGTGCTTTTATTCCGACTATCAGAAGAACGATAAGAACTGAACAAGTTTTCAAATTTAGAAGGAAAATTACCTTTTTCATCGGGAATATTCAAAATTGTACAATTAATTAGTTCCTACAGACAATTTTACAATAACCATGCAAAGCATAATTTTTATTATAATTAATATAGTCATTTCGTGGTCGGTATAAGTGCTATTTTGTATTGTTTCTTTATGTAGTAATCGATTATGCTGGTTTATAGATCGAAGGATCCTATGATAAAGAGATGTGTTTGCAAGGCGCAACTCATTTTCAAAGAAAACACGATTTATTATATTATTATATTACTTATTATATTTATAATATTACTATGAAAATTAAATGTCAGTGATAAATATAGAAAGCTTGTTCAAACAACGGGTAGACTTGTTTATTACGTACAACAATTTAAGGAAGATTTTGTACCAGCTATTGTATTTTATGATCAAATGTATATTGTTACATTGATATTAATTCGTAATATTTCTTGATTGTTTTAGGTAAGTGTCGACGCACTATTACAGTACTGGTTACAACTATTTTCTGAGCACTAATTATTGTAAGTACTATCAAGGGCTAAAGAACTACAGTTCAATATGTCAACAATTATATCCATTTCACTCATTGAACCGTTCTCGATGTATAGTCCCAATTTAAAATTAATTATAACGTTCTTTTCATTTGATAGATGTGAATTTATTTATTCATATCACATTTTGTGGTATTTTATTAAACAGAACTTGAAGAATATAAATTATTGTTTTAAATAGTAGTATTTAGTATTTTGTTAGCGGTGCCTTAGATTGGATTAGATTCGAGTGTAAACGTTAATACATTACGAAAACGGCGATTGTTGAAAAAGCTGGTGTTATCAAAAAAATATTCGTAGATACGAGTTTCTTAAAATCGTAGAGATAATTAATTTCTCAATTATTCTTTACAGTGAAGCCTAATTCGTTTAAACTCGTTCCAACAGAACTCTTATTATCAATCACTGACTCCGTAATCTGTGCCAGTTGATACTTTTCAATCAGTATTGTTATTTTGAAGCATTTCTTTATCTTACTTGTATTTGCAGATTACAATAATGAACGAATTTCTTCATTGCTGTTTCTCGGCTGTGAATCAATTCACGAAGAGTTCATTTCGAAATAATATTTCATGACCTAATTTCGTTTTGAAACACGATTTTCTTGTCGTAATTTATCCGGGATACACCTAACCATAATGAGCTTAGTTTGTCATTAGTTATTTGCATGTACAGAACGTCTTGTGCGACCTTGCTCGTTGCAACAACATATTACAAATAAAGCAACAGGAAATTTATTAATGGTATATACATAATTTAATTAGTCTATTACTTTATTAGTTTTTTAATTAGTAATAACGAAACTGCAAAATGCAAATTCCTGTACGTTATTTTGCAAAATTCAGTTGGGGGTACAATTTGATTGTCAAGAAAATACTTTACGGCAGAAATAATACAAAAATTATGATCAATTTTGCTATTTATACTTTATTCGATGCATATTTGAAAATGGAGCATATATATCATAAAGCATATATATCATAAATGCATAAAGATTCGCAGGCTAGTGGTAAGAACACGAAGTTGCGATATACAAAAGTAAATGAATCAGTAAATTTTTGGAAAAATTTATTAGGGAATGGCAATATACATGAATGGCACTAGTATTCCTTATTGATTATGACGCTTGGTACGTACAAATAGTATATAAAAATTCTTTTATTTCTCTTAGAAAATGTCGGCGCTAAATACACAAGTATTTTTTGGTTTATATGTTGTTACGATTACAATATTATCATTTACTTCCCAATATTCGTAAATGGTAAATTACTTATAAGTTACTTATAATTAATTACAAATTACAAAATTATTTGCTCAGATTTGAAAATTCTTTTCATCTATTTATTAATTCTATTATTATCCTCATTTTATTAGACCTCACAAAACGTAAGAATGTTGGAAACGTAAATGATGTCATGCAATTAAACTTTTCAATTTTAATTTGGTTAAATATAATACTTTAATCGTATATAATTTTTGAGATGGATAACGTGGAATTCAAAGTATTAAACAATCATGAACGTAAGCGTACAATGAAGTTTTAAAAAATTATAGTTGGAGTAACACACTATTTTTTATAACAAAAATGAATAGATCAAATACAAATTTAAAAAGATATAGAAGAATTTAAGAACGATGTTACGTAACATTAAACATAAAGTTACATTATTTTCAACTTATTACGACCGTTAAAAGACGAAATTTTTTTCCATCTAATTTATATTTCTTAGAATCAACTTAGGTAATTTTCTGTTTACATAAAGATTCACATTGTAGTTATTGCCATGTCGCGAATCCTTAAACATTTATGCAACGAACGAGTTTGCAAAATAAAAAGGAACGATAGCAGAAAGTAAAACTGATATTACTTTTTTGTATTGCAAGGAATTTTATAGCAGGTGATGAAAATTCTGATTTTTATAAAATATATATGAAAAAATTTGCACAACGATTCGCAGTCTAGTGATCATACACGAATTGATGGTGATCGCAGAAATACTTTTTCGGGCCACCATGTAAGTAACATTGTTCCTTTTATCATTTCGGATTATCCATCTGAAATTCCATTATCAGCGTTCCGTGTCCGCTAGCTAAGGTCTGAATTTTTGCCTCGTAGCTGCTTGCTTCTGAGAAACGAAGACAGTAACTGGCTCGTCAACAATGGGGGTCATTAAAGTCGATTATTATTACGGCGAACGCTCCTCGATGGGTATCTGTTCTACTGTCTTTTGAATACAAGCCGCGAACAATGCGAGCATTACGACATGACGTAGTTCCATAGTACCGGTTGTATTTGAAAAATATTTTCAATTAGAACTCGCAATCTGGAGGAACACTACCTGCGGCGCTAATTCCGGTTCATCGACGACCGGTTATTCCATTGAAATAACTGAAACCTTCAATTGGACTCCTTCAGCTACACCGCCGATTCTATTAGACGTCGCCGGATTAATTACTTAAATGAATGGACGTGAAGCATTTTCATTCCGCAGACTGACCTGTAGCATTTATTACAGTTACCGCTACCGTGCGATCTTATCACTGGACTGTACAACGTTGTGCAAGTTCGTGTGTAATGAACGTTTCAGAGATTTCAGGGAAATTTTCAAGAACAAATGTCGAGTCAGATTTTATTTTCTTCGTCATCGGATATAGTACAAATGAAAACGGGAACCAAATTAAACACAGTTCTCGTAAATTTTTATATTTTCCAAGTTATCAAAAACTTTTGTACGACGGAAATAGATAGTGGATTTTATGAATATAAATGCGTATAGTGATTCCCAAAAGTATTCAGACAGTAGCATGACTTCACAGCCAAGTGTAAGACATTCGTACATGTAATTTTTTATTTTAATTTGTTAATGCATCCGAAGAAATTTGTAAAATTAGAATACATTTTTGGTCCATTTATAATCGATGTAATATGAAAAAAATCAACTAAAAATGCAATCTACTTTTACAAATTTCTTCAGATGAATATAAATTATGAATATAAATTAAGATAGCAAATTATATTTACAAGCGTCTTACACTTGAATGTTAAGTTCTGCTATCTGAATACTTTTCCGTAAACTACAAATGAAGAATAACATTTTATTTGCAAATAAGAAATAATAAATAAATTTTTCGTGAAATTACTTAAATGAGTTTGCATTGGAATGAAAAATTTAAGTATTATTTTCAAATAAACTATTAATTTGTAATTTGTAATTTGCAATTTGGAGTTTATAATTTGTAATTTGCAATTTGGAGTTTATAACTTGTAATTTGCAATTTGGAGTTTATAATTTGTAATTTGTACTTTGTAATTTGTAACTTGTAATTTGTAATTTGTAGTTTGTAATTCGTAATTTGTAATTTGTAATTTAAAATAAAATTTTAAACTCTACTGACAACCGCAGATATATTTGTTTTATCATTACACTTGAGTTTCCTTTGGAAAAAGGAAATTTCTTTAATTTTGGCAAGCCTTTTGAAATCAGATGTTCAATAGTACCAACCTTTATCCTACGTGAATCGGAGAGGCTCGCGAAAACGTTCGACATTTCTCTAGATCGAGGACGTTTAAGGAAATAGCCATGGTTAGGCAGCTACTAGTGGGAACAAGCAAGAACGATTTATGGGAGGCCTACTGATGAGCGTGGGAAGCGTCGCCACGGTTCGCACAACCGCAAACTGTTTCAGTTTTAATTGCAATCCCAAATGGTAGCACGTAACAGCGTTTGCTAGTTAATTCAGTTGGCTGCGACTTGAGCAAGAATTTCATCTTCAATCTCGGACGATGTTGTTCAACAACTTTAGTAACCGTGTTTGCGGGACTACACAAGCGATATTATGCTAGGCGACTTTAGAAAACTGGGTTAGTCTACGAAGCAGTACTGCGAGATAAAAGTGTTGCCAATTTACCGAATTTTTCACTTCGTCTGCACATAATGCACAATCGTTTTGTCGTTCTCTAATTTACCGAGTGCACAAATTAATTCGCCGCCTTTCCATCGAATCCATTCTAAAGTTTCTTCAGATACAAATCATTTAATTTGTAGAAACACGTTAACCCTTCCGCAACATATAACAGTCATATGATTTTTCAGCTATTTATAAAATTTTCTATTAAATTTATTTTTAACTGCGTGTGACTATAATAATTTATAGATCTAATTTATGGATTATACTAATAGGATTAGTTTTAAATATAAAATATTAAATAATAAGAAAATTAGTTGTGTTATTTTAAATAATTACTATTAGTTTATAATAAATATGGGGGTATTTATATAAACAATTAAATATTGAATAGTGAGTTAAATTAGAATAGCGTTTCAATAAATGTTTTATTCTCGTAAGAAATTTTAATTGATTTGAAATTTGAAGTAAAATTTAATTCAGAATTATTAAAAAAATTGTAAATGAAATTTAGCTGTGGTATAAATTTGTATAGGATTTTTAATTTTAAGACAATTTTTTAATTGATTAGTGTAAATTATAGGATTGGAATAATTTATTAGCTTAAGCTAGAATAAAAATTCACTGAGGATTATTTAATTGATTTTATTTTAATTGAAATTATATATTAATTATTATATTAATTGAAAAACTGAAGAAGAGGAGATGGTATTTAAGAAAGGATTATAAAAGCAGCATCTATAATTGAATATAATAAAAATATGAGTGGTGTTAATAAACAGGATCAAGTATTTGCGAGCTTTCTATTTTTACGAAAATGACTAAAAGGATATTTTATTTTATTTTAATCGTTTTGTACAAGTAGATTAAATGTTCTTCAACACAAAATCTAGTTATTCTTTCAAATACGGATTTTGATACGAAATTCAAACTGCTGCATGGGCAACGCAATTGCAAATTTCCGAAGGATGCAAGGGGTTAATGTGTTCGATCACTATTGTCATATTTCAATAAAAAGAGAATGTTCTTGAAGTCACGAAAGTGATTTATATCATATTTGTTGTTAACTACTCCTGGCATTTTAACATTATTGACGTAACAAAGAAACAATGACGATATAGTTACACAAAACGAAAGAAATGGTGCAATATAGCCGACGTTAACGCGGTGACTCCGCGCGAAATCAAACACCTTTTGTAGCAGTGTTTTAGATTCTTCTGAAATTTGAATATGTTATAGTCTTCTGCGATATTTGAACGCATCTCGAAAAATTTTTCAAAATTTTTAATTTTACACTCCACTTTAATTACACCATAACTACTCAAATATCGAGTCGATGAAAGTATAGTAAAAGAACGTATCGATGAAGGAACCTAAAGATGTTGATAAACAAGAATTTTTCATTTCGCTTTTTGAGATTCCAACTGTTTAATAAGCTAGTTTGTCTGACATCCGAACAAAATTCAACTCAATTAGTTCAATTTCAACATATAATAGTCATTCCGTTTTAGAAGGTGTTCGAATACTTTTGCAAGCCACTGTACCAGATATGCGACTATCAGAAGATCTAATAGCGCGGAGAGTTACTAGAAAAACTTACTCTTTGTCTGTAATATTAATTATTGGAGCATTTATACAGGGTGTCCCAAAAGTTACTCGCAATCGGTAAATGGGGGATTTCTGAGGTCATTTGCAGTAACGTTTTCCTTTACAAAATTTTTCACCGAGACGTTGTTAACGAGTTATTAACGAAAAACAATGACCAATGAGAGGCGATCGAATCCCAGTTCCGCTCATTGGCTCGGCCGTCTCGCGCCAACTCATCTCGCCTCTCATTGGTCAGTGTTTTTTATTAATAATTCGTAAAGAAAGCCGCGGAAGGCATTTCTGCTAAGAAAAAAGTTGCTTCAAATGACCTCAGGAAACTGAGGAATTTCTCGAAAGTAACGTCATTTCGGAACACCCTGCATACATACAGTTCATTACTTTACATAATAGGTATTTTAGTTAATAATGTCGATTTTGACCAGAGATGCTGTTACTAATACATTGTTTAGGGTAAACAAATGATATCTATGGTGTTTTGGAGAGTAAACATACGCTATTAAAATTCAATTTGTTATCAATTGCCATTAGGCAAAAAGAATAGTTTTTCATAGCTTCGAATATGTCAAATATTGTACTAGAAAAATACGTTTTGCGGGAAGCTTAATAACTCTTCTCATTTGAAGAACACGGCTGCTGAAAGTTGTCGATTGCTGATTGCAGCTTATGGTGTACATGTTCTGACCCC
>CM052151.1:1873156-1909270 GCA_028455555.1 Augochlorella aurata | reverse complement strand
GCCGGTTGTCTTCTCATAAGCACCTCTTTTTCGTCCGGCACTAAAAGAGTTAAATATTTAGGTAAATAACGACTGCTGCAAAAGCGAACATTTGCGAATCACTATGTGTCACAACAGGCTGACATCCAACAACATACGTCTCTCGCGGTCGCCTAAAAATCTGCGAAGTCGGAACACCATAATTTCCAAGGTTCGATCACCCTGTATCAAAGAGTTTCATAATATTTCTCGGAACGGACATGAGTCAGTTATCCCAATGGTAACAGTTCGCTCTCGTAATCCATAATGGCGACATTGTTAATCGATATGTATTTGAAGGGTTTACCCAGTTTAAACCGTATCTTGAATGAAATTCCAATTTACCATCGCCTTAATCAGATTAATTAAAGCAATATCGATCCGGCCATCTGGGCTAAGTCGACCGCAGTTTGATCCCCTGATCTAATCGCGTAAATGCTTGATGGACCCCAATCCTGTTGGGAAGTTGAGCATTATGTTCTCTAAACGCCTCGATATGAAAACAAGAAGAACGAATGCTCTCCTAAGGAGCCAGCCTCGTATAATGCGTTCGACTAATCGATGTTTCTGCATAAATCAACCGTAAATATCGAGCCAATTATGGGAAAATGAAGTGTAAAATTTGTAAGAACCGCGTAGTTCAACACATTATTAGGCCACAACTGCTGTTTATTGTATTTACCACACCTACTTCACACTTAATTTTCTCATAATTGGCTAGATAATTGCGGTTAAAATTTTATGATCACTCACTGTTCAATACTGAGGAGCATAATTATAGCACTATCCTTATTTTTTAGTATTTCGGACTTCTGAAAATTAAATGTCAGTGATAAATATAGAAAGCTTGTTCAAATAACAGGTAGACTCGTTTATTCCGGTCAATAATTTACGAAAGATTTTGTACCAGCTATTGTATTTTATGATCAAATGTATCTTGTTACGTTGATATTAATACGTAATATTTCTTGATTGTTTTAGGTAAGTGTCGATGTGCTATTACAGTACCGGTTACCTCTATTTCCTGAGCACAGATTATTGTAAGTACTATCAAGGACTAAAGAATTACGGGTTGTCCACAATTCTATCCATTTCACTAATTGTACCATTCCCGATTTATAGTCCCAATTTAAAATTAACAGTGCATAATTTTCTTTTCATTTGATGCGTTTAAATTTATTTATTCGTACAACACTTTTTGGTATTTTATTGAACAGAACTTTAAGAATATAAATTATTGTTTTAAATAGTAGTATTTAGTATTTTTTTAGCGGTGGATTAGATTCGAGTGTAAACGTTAACACATTATGAAAACGGCGATTGTTGAAAAAGCGTGTTAGCTTTATATTTCTTTAAAATATAACAAACCTCATCGCAAAAAGTGTTTTTTAGGAAGGACAGACTAGCTTTCATTGAAAGAAGAATCCCAATCTTCTTCATCTGACAATGTGCTTTTCTGTAATAAATCTTCTTCCTCGGATGATAATTCTTCTTCTAATCCTTGTCCTTCGATACCGTGCGAGATTGGTGCAGAAGAAAGAATGAATTCTAACGTTTCCATTAAAATAGCATCTGCTATCGAGGCCGAAAACGAAAGATTCTAAAGAACGAAAAACATGATTTGTCCACAATACTAATGGCACGCGTTAGTACAGTTTTCTCAAAGACAACTTTATCGCTGCTCGTGTCATAAACCATCTTTAGGGTATCAAAAAGTCGAAATCTTTTTAATCACATGGCTTACTGTAAAAAATTTCGTCGTAGCTTGTAGTTAATGCCCTCAGCTCAAATAATAAACAAGTTTCGGTTGTTGATCTTTTATTTAAAAATGTATCAAATAATTCTTTAGTTTTAGTCCCTGGTTCAACCCCTTGCACTGTGGTAACGAGTCAGACTCGTGACGATCATTTCGTATATAATTTAATAAATACGGCTGCCAATAATTTCTATTAAATCGAAAGACAATTTGAATCTTCTGTTATCAAAATTTGGGAACGGAAGAGACAATCGGAAAACAAAAACCCTCTCGTTTCATCGAGGAAATTATTAAGGACGAAGCGCTAATCAACGTAGTTCTGAAAGAAATCATAGTACAAGGGGTTAAAGGTGTCTTTACATCCCAAGAACGTTTATTCGCGTATTATCAATATTTCCCCCTTAAAGGGACCGCTTCGAAGGCTGAGTCGCATCGCATCGTTGATCGATTCGCCGCGAGACTCCACACCGCGCCAAGAATCTACTGTTCGTTCTGCGATGCAAATCGTTCCGGGACCTTTCGATCGAGCGAAAAAACTGACAGAAAAAAACGCGTCCGACCAGTCGCCGCCGCGATTAGATCGTAGAAAGTAAATTAACATACGAGATCCCGCGGCCACGATAGACCTTCGTTATTTTTAGACGTCTACGTTTCGTCGCTAGGACAGTAGTAGCTTTTTAACGGAATCGAAAAGTCGACCATGTCTCATTTACGAATTCGCTGATTTGACGCATGGGAGAGGTGACATGGGAGAGACGTTATAAATATTCTGGAGGTGGAAGAACTAGTTGGGATGATTGTTTTCTTGTTTCGTAGAGACATTCGTAGGTAGATATGCATTTGCACCTGGTTGGAAATCGTTACCGTAACGAGCATGATAGTAATACGCGATTGAATCTGTTCGACAGTAATAGTGCAATTTTTGGTAAGTTCTAAAAATGTTTTTTAATTTATTGTTATAATAATTTCTGATTTACTATACTTGAACAAGCACATTTAACTAACCTTGCTTTCCTTTAATATTATTTTAATCATTGGTTAGGCTTCGATAAGGTTTAATAAATGCTGAGTTTTGTAAATAATGTTCACGATACGTTCGTGAATGCAGGAAGAATACAAAAATAACAGAAAAAGTATAATGGAATAATAATGTGACGTCGTTAACGACCACAGCAATTGATGCGACGGTAAATCGGAAGGAAAGGAAAAATATACAGGGTGCACCAAAAGTGACTCGCTGACTCGGCACTGAGAGGCACCTGAGGTCATTTGATGTATCTTTTTCCTTTACAAAAATTCTCTCCGAGGCGTCATTAATGAGTTATTAACGAAACACAGTGGCCAATGGGAGGCGAGCTCTGCTGGCGCGTGGCTCGTTTATTCGGTCACCTCGCGCCAACTGATCTCGCCTCCCATTGGTCACTGTTTTTCGTTAATAACTCGTAAACAAAGCCGCAGATTGAATTTTCGCTAAGGAAAAGATTACTTCAAATGACCTCAGGAACCTCCCAGTCCCGATTGCGAGTTACTTTTGTAACACCCTCTATAATACGTAAAAATATCAACAGAACGATCGTCTTTATACCAAGAAATATTAACGAGAACTGAATAAAACGTTTGCAGCATTTATTAATTTTACTAACTTTACGAACTTCTGAAAGAAAAGTACTTTCGTGGGGTGTTCACAGATCCTCATAAGAAGTGACATTTATTGATAATATATTGAGTATCTGTACATATTTTACGTCTATTTATTAAAAGTAGTATAGTTAAATAATATAATGTAATTAACACCTTATCTACAGATGACGCCATTCGGAGTCAAATTGAATTCTGCCATCGATAAGCTCGTCGATAAGGTATTAATATAATATAAATACGAAAAAGAGATAAGGCTTCCAAATGACGGGAATCCCACGTATGTATAGTCCCCGCGCAATAAGAAGGCACCTTTGTATTTACATTCCCCCTCTTACTTGCTGCCCCACTGTCGCACTTACTGTACAAGGACTAAAATATTTCTTTGAAATTACTTATTGCTATTACTTGAAATAACAACATGAAATAAAAAACTGTAGTTTCTTTTCACTATTTCATCCGAGCCTATAACGAAAATTTAAAAAATATCTTCGTAGATCTCGGCAACTTGTGTGCATAACATTTAAAGTTCGTGAAAGTAGCAGTTTTTCACGAATTTCAATCAAAAACAGGCAATTTTTACACCTTTCAGTGGCTGTAGCTGGATTATGCATCAGTCGATCTCAATGAAAACATGATTTCTTAATTTTTTAATCATCCCAACCGATTGCAATTTTCCAAAAGAATTTTTCAGTCATTGTCGAGTAAACAAATCCCTTTAAGGTTCCAAAAAAATGAGATCGATTGACTCAATTATGAAGAAGTTAATTCATTTTAAAATGTGTACGATTAGTTTTTATACCTACTGTAGGCCGATGATACGCCACGCATATTTATAATCAGATTGTTGAACTTTCCAACGGTACTAGCAACAAGTAGAAAATAATTATCTTTCATATTCTTCTTAAATCGTGTTTAATTTATTTTAAATCATGTTTTAAAGCGTCCCTTCGGTGTCTACTCTCTACTATGTTCCGCCGATTTCATGGACCGGATTCGTGTCGCTGTAGTTTCGGCGTTTTCTCGTTCTTATCGAGAACCACAAAACCTGGGTCATTAATTTCGGTTTTATTTCCGAGAACGGACCTGCAACGATGATCTTATGAATTTTTTACCTATTCGATTCAAATTGCTCCAAGCTGAGAAGGGAATCCGAGCAGCCCTAATCTCTGGAACGACTCGTTTAAATAATGTGACATCAGCGACTTCACCGGTGGTAGCAGATTAGGCAACGGTGACGTGCACCAATGCTCGAGTAAGCATAAACCGTTAAGGAATCTCGCCATTTTTACAAATAAATTTCAGAAAGTAAAATCTTATTTTGCATTTCGTTACAGTTTCACATTCTGGACATGCGGTGCTAATTTATTGTGGTTAAACTGATTGGATTAGCGATTTCGGAAGTTTCGGCATCAAACGATGTGCTTTCACTTTCCATATTCTAGTGGAAACGTAAACATTATTCGCACATTTTCTAATTTATTTTTTTTGCGTTGCCTTAAATATGCATATAATCTTCCTATCTCATTATTTTATCACCTGTTTAAATTGTGCACCTTATAAGTAGAGGAGACGGATGACGATTGCAACACTTTGATTTTATAACACGATTATACATTGTACATTACATTATATATTGTATTAACAACAACAATAATCATGCGAACGTATTATCTACTTATCATTAAGTTACAATGGTTTAAGGAATATCCAAGTTATTAGTAAAATATGGAAAGTGGGTAAAATATTACAACCGGTCCCTACCCCGAGTCGGTTGTAACACAGCATGGCATTCTTTATGTGCCCAGGCATTACAGCCACAACACCGGAACCATTTTTCATTAAATTTGTTTATGCTATAAGGTTACCATCTTGACATGCTTTTATATCCACGGTTCCTTTACTAGTTTTTCAAATTTTTGTACGAGATATTCTAAAAGTTTAATTATCATATTAAATTATAACAATTTTAAATTTATTAGATAACCTAGTAAATATAGGTACTTATTTAAATGATAAAAAAAATTCGGCCTAGATCTTACAATCGACCTTGACTGTTAGTGTTGTAATCGATCGTATTTGCAAACTTTAATTATAAATTATTTATAACATGCTTATTAATGCAAAGTAACTATCCACGCTTCTTTAGGTCGTATAAATTTTACTAAAAATCTAAAAATAATAAGAAATAAACTAAAAAATAAAAGTTTTACAAACAAAAGCAGATGGACGACTTTTAGTGTGAACTCCGTTTCGTGGATGTCACTGACGATATTAGTTTTTATTCGTTTTTATAGGAAACTGTATATTGTTTTTTACGTGAAACCATTAAATAAAGTACCTGGAATATTCCTGTACAGGTTGTAACAGTTATTTATTTGTAAAAAATATTCTGTGAACAAAACTAGAAAAAATATGATGCTGAACGATTTTCCGTGTGACCGATTGTATATGGAAGCAGTATTGGTAATTGTATAATAATTGGTACAGTTAAGTATTACACAAAATGGAACGATTGATTAAAATTACCTTGCACACTGATAACGACGTAATAGAGTATGTATTTATGAATATTCAAATAGAGAAAATATAGCATTAATATTTATACTACTTGTTACGTACACAGTTTATTAATCGGTGGAATGATTTTTGAATTATATTAATGACTTTTTATAGTTACATAGCAAATTTGTATGCATTTATGATATATTTATATCAAGAAAATATAAAAGAATACTACTTATTACGTACACAATGTACTAATCGATAGAATAATATTTTCCGAATTTTATAACAACACTTCTAAATTATAGACAAAATACAGTATAAACTGCGAACGCAAAGAAAGACTAAATTACATTGACATCTTTAATGTATCGCAAACACGACAAACGAAATGTTACTGTTATTACCACTAGTAAAAATTGTCTAACAGTATAAAATTCTATGGTGTTCAGACGGTTCTGTAATTCAGACAGTTCAGTAATTTATACTATTTCAAAGAAATTTTGGAAGGAGATCATAAAAAGTGTGACGCTGTTTTTAGCTATTTCAATCTGATATTGTCTCAGGTTTCGTAGATTCCTTTCGCTAAACTTCCATCGATAAATTCAGAGGAATATCCTGCACAGTATCAAATTGTCCAACACCCATACACCGTTTCGAATTTAATGCTAATTTGCTGAACGAGCAGCGCAACAAATTACAGTTTCTTGCAAATGAAATTCAATTATCTGTAACAAAACTCGCGCCAAATTTAGAAATCGAATGAAATTACATAAATAATTATTCACGACTAATGAAGATTAATTATTTCTATCGAAATGTGTATCATTTCATGAATAAATGTTCAAATTCGTGTTAAATTGAAAAATTCAATATACAACGGCTAATTTCAATGCACAAGAGGGTTAATTTCATTTGCATAAAGGTGAATATGAAAAAATGGGATAAGATACAGTCATCCGCGATCGATATTCAGCCTTCGCTTTCTAAATTTCGATAAATTTCGTTCGAATGCATCGGAGGTGTAAACTTTCGTCCGAGTGATGCAATTGAATGGAGCTCGGTAGTATTTCGAAAAGCAAAAGCTGTTTTGCTGGAAACGTTCACTTATCTGACGTGTACTTTTGAACCCGCCAAGATTTATTGCGTTCTGCCGATATTTCATTACATTTAGAGTACCATTGTAATTGCATTACGCGAACGACGCGGACGTCGGTTCGGTGATAGTTGAAAAACGTGATCGCATAATTTCCTACCGATATCCGCGAAAATACCGTGTTACTCGATTGCGGCTGATTGTGAGCGCGAGCAGCCGGTTATCACGGATTAAATGCTCGGGAATAGTGCAGAACAGTTACGAAAGATTATTGCTCGTACCGTAACGCTGGCGGAGCGTTATCTTGCGCAAGTCATCGTCGATCGAATTGTCCAGTTGAAATTTCGTCGAACGACACAGCCGATTTTTTTCTTCCTAGGATCGAAAGAGGAAAGCAGTCTTATGTACCGCGATGCCTGGTATCATTAATCTCGATCGTAACTTAGCGGGACCAAATTGTAGCGATGTCGTAAATTTTATCCTACCAGTATCGAGACTTCGTAACTATAACTTTCCGCATAAATGTTACTTATTTATCGCGTTCGCGAGAACCCAATTTTCACACAGTACTCCGCTGCGAGTTTCCAAGCAAAATTGTTCGAAATAAAATCAGTGCTATTTTATCGGCAATCGTAAATTTAAGCAGAACGCGAGCATATAAAATTTCTAATAATCTGATATATTGAGTCGATCGCAACGTTCGTTATACAGCACTTTTATCTTATTTAGAAATACTTCTAAATTAACCTTCAACTATTATTGCCGATCTGCGAGTTCGCTACTAATTACTTATTCATCTGTGCTGATAATATAATTGCAACAAAATTGTTAAAACCGGAACGTTTTTAATACGCTTGCATCTACTCGATCGAACTCGGACTCCTTTGTTATTGATGTGCAAAGTAAGAACAATTGACTTTCATTTTCTATTTATCACCTTTATGTGAATAATAACGCAATAAACGCGTGACCTTCGCACATTATAAATCCACAGAAGTAAGCTGCCTTCTTTCTTGTCATAAATACTCTGTTGTAAAATTTTAGAGCTCTCTTACATTGTTCCTCGTCTATTGTAATCGTTCGAATAAATTGAAGCGATTATGCAACATATTGGCATATTTCCATTGCGATCTTGTTATCCTATATCAGAGAATTTCTGCATTTATATGCATATTAAGGAAGAGAACATTATAAATATAAATACAACACACAGATATATATTTTTATTGAAACCACATCATTTGGAAGCCTGAAGTTTTAATTCGCATATTGAAAATTACATCGAGATTAAATAGGTGCAGAAAGAGACGTTAGGCATTTGTTTGGAACAACAGAAATGATTAAAAAATAATAGCTTTCAACTTTTCTGTTTGCGCTTATAACGAAAATTTAAACAACGCGTTTTGCAGATTCGCCGGAATCGGTTAATTGAAAGATTTGGAAGCTTATCACTTTTCCAAAAGACCTTTCGTTCATTGTCTAATAAACAAGTCTCTCTAACGTTTCAACAAAATTCAACCCGTTTGATGTAATTTTGAGAAAATTATACTGTTCAATACGGTGCGTTATCCAGCACATGCGTCGAGCGAAAGATGGTCCTCCAAGGAAGGAAACAGAGTTTCGGTGACCAAAAGGTAGAACAAGAAAAACAAGTAGAAAGATAAAAAGAAGACAAGAAATAAAACAAGAAAGGTGAACAAAGAATGAATGTATGTCCGGTGATTTCAAGCGTTTACGAACAAGTTCAAAGTTTTCGCCCTCAGTGGCGATCTAACTGCCCAGGCCTGAATGACCTAACAAGTATCAGTTGCACGTAAACCAGTTCTGCGATATATTCACAATGATATCGTATTTGTTTCTTGCAGGAATTCTAGTAGAACGCGAGGGACAAAACGTTTGCGACACAAGCTTTTTTTCAGCCGGATGACTAAAGTCACGGTGCTCAGCGGTTTTCGTGGCGGTGCACCGCACAGTGATTCCAGCCATGGAAAAGATCAAAAATCAATATTTTGTTTATAATATAATCGTAATTTAGTCTTTATTCGTACATAAATAATTGGAAAAAGAAGAAAGTAATTCTCAACACCAAGGAAACATGTTAGTATGAACAGCGATTTCCTTGCCTCTGCTTCCTCAAGCATTTACCTGTTATATTGCTGTGTTTTTAACATCAAATAAATATAAATATAAATATGAATGAATTATTCAATTGAAGATATTAAACACTTGTTATTTGGATTGTTGAATGGTTTCATTATTTATCGTATATTCAGTTTTATTGTCTCGAAGTTACACATCCATTGAGGACCTAATACTGTGTGTTCCAAAAATCACTCACAATCGGGAAATGAAGGATGCCTGAGGTCATTTGAAGCAATTCTTCCCTTTACAAAATTTTTCTCCGGGTCATCGGTAACGAGTTATTAACAAAAAAACAGTGACCAATAAAAAGCGAGAGAAGTCGGTGCGAGGCGGCCGAACCAATGAGCTCTACCTCCTCGCGCCTGCCAAGTTCGCCTTTCATTGGTCAGTGTTTTTCGTTAATAACTCCTAAACAATGTCTCGGTGAAAATTATTGTAAAGGAAAAAGTTGTTTCAAATGACCTCAGGAACCCCATATTTCCCGATTGCGAATGATTTTTGGGATACCCTATATAAGCTATGCTAGAACGATATATCTGCAATTTCAAGCGCGTGTCACACCCATAGTCCTGTTGAACTATTTTAATATTCCACAATAACGAATATGCAAAAATGTTTATATCTAGAAAATAAACTTAATTAATCAAATATTAAATATTTGAAAATTAAAATAAATTAATTATTTATTTATTACATATATATTATATATATTTATAATATTTATTCATTTATTCTTAAACGGACCAAAGTCCTTTTACATAAAATTTCACATACAAAAGAAAAGCAAACAAATTATACATAATATAACACCGAAGGGATGTGTTTATAAACGCTTTGTTCAGGAGAAATAACTTTAATCAATAATCATCCGTAATTTTGTTTTGATAGTTTGTAAAGACCCATAAAAAAATCTATACGATTATAAAGAGTGTTTGAGTCAGTAATAATACGATAAATTGGATTAATTAATCCATATATAAATCTGGGTATATGTATATGAAAACCTGCTGTAGATCTCAATACACGTTCTGGCACATAGAAATTAATTTGCGTAAGAAGAGAAGAGCAATCAATGTAATTATTAATTAAATTAAAGATAAAACTATCGTCAGCTATTCTTCTTCGTGCAGACAATGTTTCCAGGTTGACAGTATTTAATATTGTGTAGTAATCATGATCAAAAATTGAGTTAATTAGCTTATGTGCACAAAACCTGAAAAAATTTATGCTGCACTCTCTCGATCATATGTATAGCAATCTTATAGTGTGAACTGAATGAAAATCAAAGGAAAGACGTAGAATGAAACCGAGAGTTCTAGAAATGGAGTTAACAGTATAAGAAATATATATATATATATATATATATCATAAATATTATAATTAATTAATTAAATATTATATTTAGCTAATACCCAAATTAAGAGTAATGAAATACTGATGAAAAGTTACGTTTCCGTAAATATTTTATTTCTCTTCATAGCATTTGAAACAACGCGCGCGCGCGAGCGCGCGCGCCCGCACACACACGCACACACACACACACACACATGCACTATTGTTTTATAAAATGATCAAAATTAAGTTCACACAACACGATGGTCAATAATAAATCAGTAGATAACATTCAACATCATTTAAGATTTGAACTCGAAGCCTGATGCCATGTCAGCCATTTCGAATGATCATCCTGCCACGTCAGTGAACTATCTTCCGTGAGTTATCTTTGCATCGTCGAACTCTTGGCTTTTACTCTTGGATATACTATACCCACGCCGTATCTAAAATAGTGTACATATGGATCTACGGGAAAGGTGTTCGCCTGCTGGTGAACGCCGGAGGTAGTAGCCGCAGTCGCAGTTTAAGATAATGGAACCCATTATGTAAAGAAATAAGGATTAATTCGTTTATTTCAAAACCTGAATAAGCTAGGTCAAAACCCGAAAGTTAAGGGTAAATACATTTGCTACGAATATCGTGAGAACTACTATAGATAGAGGAATGCAGCAAAAATTAATCAATGCTCACTCTTCTATTTTGCAAAGGTGTCACTTTAAAAGGTGTCAAAAATGTTATTTTTAAATAAAATATTAACGTCACATTGATTTCTTAATTGTCACTACATATTGTTTACTTGATATTGTTATAGCTGACGTTAGGAGGATCAATCTTGAAGTCTTGAGACAATGCTAAAATCGTCGTGAACTGCTAATGCTTCGATTGGGACCTCTGTGCGCCGCGCGCACCGTAGCGCGAGGAGGCAGTTGGAAAAAAGACTTTGCATAATGCATAATGACCGCAAGCGGCTGCACATAAGTACACAGGCGCGAGACCGGCAAAATCAATGACCCGCGATATACATAGTTGATCGAGCATTTCACCATTGCGAGATTTACACTGTTTCTCCTGCCTTATTCCATCGTAAACAAAGACTTATCTATACGTAGCGACAGCGCCGCGCCGCACACTGCGGCCACGCGGCACAAAAATATAAAATCCAAATATTCTCGTATAACGTTATCAAATCTTGTCCAATTATTATATGCTTATATATACATACGTGTTATATAATAGATATTTCAGTTAATAATGTCAATTCTGACAAGAGACGGTGTTACCAATATATTGTTTAGTGTAGGCGAATAACATCTATAGTGTTTTGGAGGGTAAACATACGTCATTAAAAGTCAGTTCGTTATTAATCGTCATTGTTCAAAAAACATAGTTTTTTATAGCCTCGGAAATGTCAAATTTCGTAGTAAGAAAAGACGTATAGCGGGCAAGTTTACCAATCCTTTCTCGTCTGAAAAAACGGTTGCCGATTGTTGGTTGAAGCTTATGACCAACCTGCTCTAACTCAAAAAACTTGCGAACGATGGCATAAACGTTTTAAAAATGGTAATTTCGATGTAAAAGACAGGAAGCATCTAAATCAGCAGAAGAAGTTTTAAGAAGTTCCAAGCAATTGGCAGAAGCATCGAATTGGGGAAGATCCAGAAGGAAAATGGGTTCCGTATGAATTAAAGGGAAAGAGGCATTGAAAGGCGAAAAATCACTTGTGAAATTTTCATTGCTAGACAAAAAAGAAAAGGTTTTTTGCATCGAGTTGTGACAGTTGGTGAAAAGTGGATCTATTTTGACAACCCTAACCGCAGAAAATCGTGGGTGGATCAAGGTCAGCCTTCGATATCGCAACCAGTGCGCAATATGCATCGAAAGAAAGCTTTGCTGGGATAATAGGGAGCTGTGTATTACGAACTGTTGAAACCTGGAGGATACGATTACTGGAGGACTATACCGACAACAATTAACACTAAACCTACCGAACAGTAAAATTGCCTGTCGTGCATTAACTGACAAGGTTAAAAAGATCCAATTTATTTACATGTCGAACAATGTTTATTATAATATCTGTTCTGATAATATAATAATATACATTCCCACAAAAATGTCTCAATTGTTCCAATACTTATGAAATAAGGCACCGGTGATTTGGCCGTGGTAGGTTTAGTGTTAATAAAATCGGATCGAACATTCGAGGATAAACGACTAGAACACGCCCGAAGTCACGATAAAGTCATTTTTCAACATGACAATGCTCGGCCCCATGTTGAAAATTGTGTAAAAACTTATTTGGAAAACACTGAATGGAACGTTCTACCCCATCCACCGTATTCATCGGACTCGGTCCATACGGACTACCACTTATTTCGATGAATGCAGCTCGGACTTTCAGAACAACACTTCCATTCTTACGAAGAAGTGAAAATTTGGCTCGATGAATGGTTGGCCTCAAAAAACGAACAGTTCTTTTGGCACGGAATCTATTCCTTTGACAAAACGATGAGAAAAAGTGGTAGCTAACCATGGTTAATAATACTTTGATTATTCATTTTTTTTCATTTTGCCATGGAAATAAACGCTCAAATTTGACGCAAAACATCGACATTATTTAGTGCCACGCAGTGCGATTGCGCTGTTCGCGTACTGTGGTGAACCGTGTCGCTTTTTTTGGTCATGACCGTCAATTCGATTACGCTCGGTTCAGAATTAACATATCTCAGAAATGGTATAAAGTGTCCTGAGATTGTAATAGTTTCTAATTCATTATTTGTTATATTATCAGAATCTAAAAAATTTTTATGTTTCGGATTGCAACGAATAGTTTGAAAAAACAATATTTCGTACGCGATTTTCGTGCAGCAGAAAAATGAGCATAAAACTGTGCGCATAAAAGTGAGACGTGCATCCGTCGAAGCTCATAAACATCGACTAAGTCAGGCTTGGCAGAAAATATTATCCTTGGAAGAATCTAAGTTGCATCGCGTTCCTTTTCATATGAGACAACGATTTGTAACCACAGTGGATTTATCAATTTTTTTGTTTCCTTTCGTCTTAACCCTTTGCACTCGAAGCTATTTTAATGCGAAATCCAAAACACGTTTTATTATTTCTATTTTATATGATTTACTGCGATTAATGTATATGAAATTGAGCCTATTCGCAAGTACAGTACTTATAACATCAACAATCTTTTAATAAAGATTAATATAAACGAATCTGATATTATTGCAAGTATTTTAAAAAATGTTATACCAATTTTTAGTGGCGCCTCTGAGTCGCTACTCGAGTGCAAAGGGTTAATCTTTGGATCGCTACTGTAAGTCCGTTATGTCTTTGTGTTATGGTATTAGTATCTGGCAATTAAAGGGCACAAGATGTGTTCCATCGATAACGGCCGCATAAAAACTGAACTCATATTCCGATCGACACGACGACGTATTGATAACCATCTGGATCAAATTCGTCGGACCGTTAATTTATGTAACAGGGTCGAAACAAGTTTGATCGATCGTCGTTTAAAATCTGCCAGCTGTTCCGCTAACCATCGGTCGAGGAAGGGCCTAGGTGATTAATCCGACACAACGCGACGCGTCGCATCGGTCTACGTGCAATTAAACGCGAGATCGACGCGAGTACCGACCGCGGCCAATATTGTATTACAATTACAAGCGATTCGCGCGATGAAAGGGATCGGTTTTTCGTATTATGAGAGAACCGCTCGCGGCTTTGATCGATAACCCGATGGCCTTGAATAGACACCGGGCTTTTCTAGCAGAGTAAAAGTCGTCTCGGAGGCCGACCGTTGTACAATTTTCAGAGATTGTATGTCGCCGAAGGCGCTTTCGATCATGCGTATTTATGCCAATACGATTGTTTCAAATACTTTCTAATACCTTAGAATGCCGTAGAATAATGCGCGATCATGTCGAACGCCGCACCGCACCGCGCGTTACGCCGCGTCGCGCTGCACAGTGCTGCAAAACAAAGCCTCGCGGGACAAAACTGTGAAATCCAAATATTCTCGTATAACGTTATCAGACTTTAGCAAATTACTATATTAATAATTAATTTATATTATCATATTTATTTATTATATTATATTTATTATTATATTTTTATTATATTATATTTATTATTATATTTTTATTATATTATATTTATTATTATATTTTTATTATATTTATTATTATTATTATATTGTTATTATTATATTTTTATTATATTTATTATTATAGTAAGTATGAGAACTCATTTTCTGAAAAAAACATAGTAGTGTTTGTAATGACAATGTTTTTAATGAAATAGCGGTCAACTATTATGATTGACTGTGCTTTTAAGAAATGTCGCTAATTGTCGCCACAATTCAATTTCAAACGAATTTTAGATTTAGGAAACTGGTACGATATTGGCAACTTCCCTCTAACAAACGACAAATTAGAAACTATTTCAATTTCGAGATATTTTGTGCCGTTTCCGAGATATGTTAACTTGAAGTTGGAAATAACTGAGCTTCACCTAAAAAATGATTGGTATTCGCTGACTTTTTGTATAACATGTACGTATATATAAGCATATAATAATCGCGCATATAATAGTCCCGCGAGCCTTTGTTCTCGCCGCATCGTGCGGCATGCACGTCGACAAAACGTATCATCGAACAAGAAACATATTAAATCGAATCTTTACCGCGAGGCGTAATTAAGATATGTTTGCGCATTTTTTCCAGCTGGGAAAAACAGCATTCATGGATAGAAAATTAGATAAGATAGATTGGAGTACAAGGTGTACCTTTAATTAATCGAATAGATATGATCGTACATGTGTGGATGATCGCGCGACACCGGGAAATACGTTATTTGCGCCTAACTGCAGAATGTCAGTGTCCCATTGACGTCTTGACTTTTTTAGCTACGTTTGAAAAACTGGTCGGATGAATATTTCATTAGGTAGATTTATAAGTTTACCAATGTTAGCATGTAATCATACAACGACGCTTTTAACAAGCGTACAGTGGCTCGCAAAAATATTTGTCCATCATTTAAAACACTGTAACTTTTTTGAAATTGGTTTGAACAACTTGAAGTTTTTTAGATTATACCTTGATTAGTCCATTAGACAATGACTAAAATGCTTCCTTTTTTTAATTTTCTTGTTACTAATCTCTCATTCTCTAACTTTTTAATCTGAGCTTATAACGAAACTTTTAAACTACAGGTGTTGAAAGATTTATG
Source organism: Augochlorella aurata (assembly GCA_028455555.1). Lineage (NCBI taxonomy): Eukaryota > Metazoa > Arthropoda > Insecta > Hymenoptera > Halictidae > Augochlorella > Augochlorella aurata. The sequence continues at coordinate 1,893,543 of CM052151.1, read as the reverse complement.
AAACTGTAGGTTTAAAGTTTTTGGTCAAAAGTGTCAAAAATTGGGATGAAAGTGCGATTTTCACGATCTTTAATTGTTTGTAACACATAACAACGTAAACAGATTTCCATGAAACTTTTAGCGTGCATATAAATTACCGAGGCATCGAAAGGCATTTTTTAAATTATCGTTACAGGCCCAAATAAAAAAATTAAAGAATGCGAATTTTTTATTTTCTTTTGCCGTTCGAAATAATAGCAAAATTAAAAAAAGAAAGGCATTTTAATCTTTGTTTAGAAGACTAGTTCCTCCATCATCTAAAAAAAATTCAAATTTTTTGATACAATTTTATAAAAGTTACAGCGTTTTGAAACGTAGACGAATACTTTTGCAGACCACTGTACATGTACCGGAGGATAATGTCATTGAATGTCTACTAATAATTGTAATCACTGCGGCTAATTCCAATAAACGCGGATTCCGCACCAGTTTTTGCAACGGTTTCTAAAATTCCGATCATCCAATTACCGGTTGATACAATTTCATTTATCAGATAATGTATCGGCAGCACGTCGCTGGATAATGCATATTTTGAAAGACTAACTCGGTTAGAGTGATCGATTAGCGACGGATGTAAATTTCAATTTAATAGTCAACTCCGGAGGCTACAAGCGAATACGGATCTGGACGTCGAAATTGGAACACCGAGATAGTCATTGAATACAAAATGTGTCTACTATATGTATCTTTTACACGAGTCAATCCATTTACGCAATAGTCAAGGAACTTGTGAGATCAATACTGAAACCAAATATAAGAAACGAAGAGAAAATAATTAGCGATATATAAAAACGCTACGTACACGATTGTATTCAATTGTCGTTTAAAAAGTTGTGCAATTGATAAAGTGCCACGATAAGCACCAATATATAAAAATTTGAAGTGCAACAGGTAAAATTGAGTCAATATTGTAGAAAGAAACATTTGGTAGAATTAACCCTTTGCACTCGAATGGTGACTCTGAGGCATCATTAAAAATTGTTATATCACGTTCAAAAATGACTTTGACACTATTGAAGTCCTTTCTACTTAAAAGACTGTTAACACTCTGCCGACGGGTAGCCTATAAATCGGCTTTTTATCCTACCTGTGAATCAGTTATCATGGCAACTAATAATTTGGTATCTATTATTAAAATAAAAGTGTTAGATTGTACTACTATAAGCTCCAATTGTATATAAGCTACTTTTTGCGATGAATAAAATAAATAAAATAAAAACATAAACTAAAATTTAACATTGAGCTAGTATAAACTCCAATATTATTATATAATTTTTTAAATATTAAATACCTTCCGAGATTAATGAAATAAATAAAATCAAAATAAAATAAATGACATAGATAAAATAAATAACATAGATAAATAAATATCGTTCAATGCTAATGTTACGAAAATTAAAAAATGTCAGTAAATTTAATTACACTATAATAACAGAAATATTTACGGCCGAATGACAGGTCTTTAAAGTATTAATAGTGAAACCGTTTTGTGAGTCACAAGACTCAATTTCATATGCATAAAATGTACTAAGTCATATAAAATGGGAATACTAATAGAAATTTGCTTAAAAAAATTGAAACATATTACATTTTTCAAAAAGAATCGCACAATGGTAGAACTGGAATCACTTTAACGCTTGAAATCTCGACCTCCACAATTCACTGTTCATTATTTTTCTACAGGATATCTTAAAATTATGTAAATGAAGGGTTCCTAAGATAATTGCAAGTAACTTTTTCCTTAGCGTAAATGCAATCTGCAGCTTTGTTTACGAGTTATAAATCGCGCTCGGCTGGCGCGAGGCGGCCGAACCAACGAGCGGACAAAGACCATTTCCACTCATTGGCTCTGCTGCTTCGCGACGGCTGATCTCGCCTCTCATTGGTCAGTGTTTTTCGTTAATAACTCGTGAACTAAACCGCGGGTTGAATTTTCGCTAAGGAAAAAGTTATTTCAATTGACCTCAGGATTTTGGACTCAAGAATTAATCCTTTCAGATATATATAGATCGCATTCACCATTTTACAAAGTAAATTGTCTCTTCTCTAGGTCTCATTCGTCTTTTTGCAAATTAAATTCATTTATTTGAAATTATTTATTATGAAACTCATATTAAATTTAAATATTGATTTTCCATCTATGGAGGAGTTAATTTGATTTCCAAAAAGGTGAATTTAATTTTAGAAAACAGTGAATATGATCTACAAAAGTTACTTCAAATGACTTCAGGAACTTCCCATTTCCGGATTGTTAGACATTTTTGGAACATCCTGCATGTTTTATTCCTATTATACACTTACCTTGCAAATGCCATTTTGTTTTGCTTATAATTATTTAACATTTCATTATTTAATATTTAACATTTCAAGGAAAGTATTGCTACTTGAAATGTATAATTTGTATTTTAAGATGGGTTCAATGTAACTATGAGAAACTGTTGCTTGCACAATATTATTGACTGAGATAGCAAAAATGTTCATTCGTTAAAAATGTGTTGTCATTCGGTGGTTGCTTAACATATTTTTTTTATAAAATCTTGCACTACAAAATTGTGTCGAGGAATGCACAAAATTAGTAATAAAACAGCTCGCCTACAATAATATCATTCAGGAAACTAAATAACAATTTGTGTATGAGGATTTAACAATCATACAGCTTACGTGTTTATTCGCGTAATATTGTGGATTAAGAATCTAGAACGAAAAATTGTCGCTCTCTTCTCGTTTCCAAGATATAAAAGTTTATGTCATGGCGCCAATGTACAAGTCATATGGTACTGGCAAAATAGAACTCACGCATACATGCGGTTTAGCACTCAATCGTTGGTAATTATATAAATGAAAGTAGGCAATATTGACTTCGATCATTTTTGCATGTATGTAGAATCCGACTTTTTAACCCTTTGCGGTCAAGTGACGACTCTAAGGCGCCGTTAAAACTTATCATGCCACGTTTCAAAATAATTTTTATCGAATTTACTGATATTCCAAAAATTGTTAACAACTACTAATTGTTGCACGAGTCACAAAATTCAATTCCATAATGTATAAAATGCTCCAGGTTATATAAAATGGAAACACTATAAGTCTGAACAAATATTTTGGATTTCCAGTTAAAATGGCTCCGACCGCAAAAGGATAAACAACTTTTTCCTATACATATAAGCGTCGCTCGGCCTTAGCTTTCGAGATGGGTCTAGGTTCGGATTAAATTTCCATACCAGTTTTTTGCTATAATATCTCAAAAACGAAGGCCGAGTGGCAGTTACATATATAGATAAAAGTTGTTCAAAATGTCGAATTCTGCAACATATTAAAAAATCATCGAAATCAGAAGTCGCTACCTTTATCTATATAATATAATCCACATAATAGCCCAAGCTATACATATAAACATTTATATTTCGAAAACGAAATGAGAGCGACAATTTTTCCTTTCAGATTCTCAATCTACATATCAAAAGATACGATACAGCAAAAGCGCAAAAAAAGTTAGCGAGGATCTCAAACGATTACCAAAACTGGTAACATTTAAATAAAAGTAATAATTGTTATGCAACGAAGTTTTTCATATTGGTTGTGACAATAATGGTTCCTGAATGTTGATTTTCGATATGAAATAGAGAACGGACTGCTAATAGCGCCGTGAAACCATCGTAGAAAGCGAGCAACAATCTAACTTCGCTCTGTACTCGGTTGCGATATATTCAAGGCCGCTCGAGGCCGATCGAGTGGCACGAATTCGTTGATTCGCGGGTGCGATAGACAGGAAGTACTCTTCTTTCTTCTCTGTTCAACCATCGACAGTCACTTTCTCTCTCATCTCATCTCTCTCCTTCTCCCTTCGTTTCTATTTCCTATCTCGATCGTGCAAGTGCATTCACTCGGTTTCCCTCTCGTTTCGACGCATACTCGTGCAACAGTCGCACGTTCTCTTTCTCCCTCACTCATGTACGAGCACTGTTTCGCTCGATCCATGCGTCTTTTTCTATCGAACGGCTATAGCAACTTTCTTACCTTGCCTGCCTCTCTCATTCACTCGCTTTTGTGCCGGCTCTCACTCTCTTCTCCGCTTCTATGTCTCTTTCTCATCCGCGCGCGTTTCTCCTAACCACTGGAACTCCGTCTTTGTCCTTTTCCCGGCCGAGAAACCAACGACTTTGTGAAATCTTTCGAACCAGCAGACAACGATTCGATCTGATTCAAGAATCAATGAAAATTCGGAATCTGCCGCAGTCTGGGCATTTCTTTGTTGAGAAGGGAGCCTTCTTGGAAGAGTACAATTTTTTCTACAGTTCTCTTTCTGTTCTGGTTAGAACCTAGGACTATTGAGCTTTGGACTGCCTTATACAGTCGGTCACACTGAGAATCGTCCAGATTCAATCGTCCAAATCCACACGTTTCTCTAACTTGTTTATCTTGAAATAAGTTGTATAAATAAGTTTTATTCGAATTTTCTGACATTTCATCCTTAATCGTACTCTGGAGGCCGCGGTGCATTTTGCCAAAAAGCAGGCCAAAATTTCTGACTGGTTGTTTGTGGTAATTTTTTAAAAGTAAGTTGAAACGAAACATTAAACAGGTCATCATTAGTACTTTGACAACTGCGCCGAAAACCTAACGAATTATATAAAATTAAAGTACTTTATTCAATGAAATTCAAGGCGAAGTTGTATGACGTCAATTACATTTTCAATATTCTTACCTCTTGCGAATTTTAATAAAATTAGGAAATTATACTAGGTTAGTGTAAAAAGTAATTTTTAAAAACCAAATTTTATATTTCATAGAACATTTTAATAACAATATTTGTTAACAGAATTCGTGTATTTCAAATACACAGACTGATCTACTAATGTTCCACCCCCTACTGTCCTCATGAAAATGTTGATGTAATTGTAAGAAGGTTGTACCTATCTCTTCCATTTAATTATTTTGGAATAAATTAGTTAAAAATAAGAATCAACATCGACATTACGACGCATAAGTACGTTCTTTTCTTTACGATCATTATTTTGCAGACCTAATAACGACAATTTCTGAGCACGAAACATGTAAATAAACTTCTGATAATTTATTTGCTGTAATTTAAGGATTTTGCATATTTATGACAAAAATAATTTGATGGAATTCTAAACTGCGAATTCGTCACAAGAACTTATAAGCATTGTTATACTATTTTTGGTTGGTTAAACTTATTAACCACAGCTGCAGTGTGGAAATTTCTTGAGTTGTTGCTAAACAATGAGTACAAAGTTAAAAAAATTGCTCTTTCATCTGTGACCTATGTATTTCGGAGACCTTGGTAGCACACACATACCGATAAAAGTTAACAATCTATATGTATCTTTAACATTTCAGTAAGATTTAATATTTTAATAAATATGTGCCTCATTAAATTAAAAGTACATATTATAATGAAACACATAACACTTTGTTTATATTGCAATATTGTTTTAATTAGCACATCTGACAAATATGAAAAATATATAAAAATATAATAAATAGAACAAATAGAATAAATAGAATAATAAATATATTAAATATATAAAATATCATAAGTATAAAAAAATGGAAAAAATCAAATATAGATTAAGAAATGATACAAAAATATATTGTTATATTAAGAAGGTTATATCTTAAGAAGGTTTACTACACCTAGAAATATGTGCCTTTATAACATGTTTATGTATGTTAAAAATTTCATTTAAATTAGTGCGATCTTTAAGACGTCTTGAAGATGTCTGGTGTACGACATTTGGAACGTCTTTAAGACGTCTCGAATATCCTACGAATGTCCTAGACACGTCCTGTTTTACAAATCAAGATGTCTTTTAGACGTGTCTAATACGTCCTTTAGACGTCTAAAAGACGTCTATTTTTGGGCCGTTTGTAAACCGTTTACAGGTCTTTTGCGGACTATTTATAGGAAATGTATTTCCTGCACGTTTTAATATTTCAGGTAGACAAAGTGGTTGCAATCATGAGCACCATGGAAATTCGACTATATTTCAAAGCAGCTAATGCCAGCAATTTGATCTTTTTTAAACAAAAATGTGTTTGAATAACATTTAAACATGCGTTAATAATAAACCTTGTAAATGTAATTGAGAAGATGTCATGGTTTCTTTACAACAAAATCCCAAAGAAAGTTAAACAAAAACAATTCACACTAGGATACCCCGTTATATGAAATAACTTCTCTAAAATTCAATCTAACGATTTAAATCGTCGAGACGTCAAAGAGACTAGTTCACTAGACAATGTCTAAAAAACTATTTTCAACAATTTCGTTTAGTTGCAATATCAAAAATATAATAAGCACATCCCAGATAACACAAGGATCATCCGTTTTAGAACTTTTTAAAACATTTTCATGATGTCTCAATAAGACATCTTCATGACGTCCCAATAAGACATCTTCATGACGTCCCAATAACACATTTTCATGACGTCTCAATAAGATATCTTCATGACATCCCAATAAGACGTCTTAAAGACATTCATTTTATGGCGTAAGACGTTCAGACCTAAAATAGACGTAAAATGGACGTCTTTAAGGCGTTCAGTACTTATTGGGTCCGAGATCTACAAAACATATCGTTTAAATTTTCGTTATAGGCGCAGATAAAAAAGTATTTCCCTTAACGTTTTTATTTCTTTTTTTCATTATGTAAATTAGTCTGTGTAACGTCTAAAAAAAATCAGTCATTTAGTTCAATTTTGTGAAGGCCATACCTTTTTAAAAATATGCGAATATTTTAGCGAGTAACTGCCTAATTTCATTTGGTTACTGTTCTTTCAAATCGACATGGAGATATTTTTTTCGCATAAAGTTTCGCAATTTACTCGACGCGATGTGACGGGACGCGACGGGTGCCTCAATCCCGTGGAATCAGATTCGATTTGTCTCTGAAAAGTTCAATGTGTGTCATGTGGTAAGAGTCGCATAGCTGTGTTGCATAATAGAAGGAACGAGCGAACGTCCGAAACCTGAGGTATAAATTAAAAACGATTTTCTTAGGCGATAATAAATTTCATTCGTTTAAAATTCACTGTATAGTGCAGCTAAACGATTGCGTTATTCTTTTCATGTCGAATGTGAATTTCTCTTCGTCGCGCGTCGTTTCGATCGATGTTGTCTTAACCCTTATGGCACCACTGACCGATACGTCGGACGAGATCTATAAGGCAGCTCTAATGCCATCGGTCACGCTGGATGTAACGTGGCGAAGTGTCTTGTACTTTTTTCGCGTATTCACTTTCTAAAACACATCCAACACAGTATTTCCCGGAAGAATTCAAATTTCGTTGGAAACTTGACATTCTCTGCGCCGACCGACTTCTACTGTCATCGAAATGGACTACACCGGAGATAGGCGTGATCTCATCGAGCATATGGCTCGCAATTTAGGGCGGTCACTGCTAAGTCTATCATCGTTAACATTTCAGTCGAGGTCAGAGTTCATATTTTTTAAGACTATAAACTATCTACATAAATCAAATCGTTTTGTCTTGTTCACGAAGTTTTACTTAACGATTAACAAATCGTATCCTTTGTCTGTTCGTCTTAGCATGATAGCGTGCTAGAATTTCTTTAACATTCGCGAAACAGATGCCTTTGGTGGAATTCATGGCAGCCGTAGCTTCATGATCCAATTATGATCCAAACGAAATTATCCCGAATATTAAATAAAATAAATCGTTAAGTATTAACTCTCATGGACTTCAGCGAAAGATTTCTACCAAATGCGAAATATGTGTGTTCATAATATATAATAAATATAAATAAATTCAAACTATAGTATAATATTTATTATATGTCTGATTAGAATTACAAATTTTATTTATTTACCCGAATGACAAAGCAGCAATAGTGTCGGAGTTATGAATACAAATATTACGCCTGGGATAGAAATATAAAATATTTCATAATAGAAAAATCAAATTTTGTTTCGATTTAGAAGAAATAAATAACTTTCGTATTTAATAAATCATACAAGGTAAGGCACCGGAACCAAGTGGTTTTGGAGTAAATATAAAATTCTTAGCTTTTGCTGTAGAAGAGATTTATTGATAAAAATATCTTTGTAAGTACATAGCATTTCATTATTATTCACGTTATGAAAATTAAATCTGGCATCTGATGACCATTTTCATTGACACATTGTTACAAATTTTTTTTACCAAGACATTTGTATAATAACAATTACCCTCTATGTGAAATCTTCGTTACAAGTATGACTCGTTAGTATACATAGTGTAAGGGGTTAAACGCAACAAAACTGTGCAAAACTCAAAAGTACAATCAAACAAAAAAATTCTATAAAAGTACGCAATGACGTATGCAACGATTTATTTTGAGGAAAAGTCAAAAGCAACGGCGTTAGTTCATTTTTTAGTGATTTATGAGGAGGGTAGGGATCTAATAGAATCTCTACTTCGCTAACCCCATAAATACTGGACGTCTTATAAATATCCATTTAACGTCTGAGCGTCTTACGCCCTAAAATGGACGTCTTTAAGACATCTTATTTCGGACGTTAAAAGGACGTCCAATTTGGGACGTCGTTAACCAGTTAAGTGCGCAATTTAGTTTTAAATATTTCCCACAGGGTGCGGAATTAAAATCGAGCAATGACGAGTATACACGTCGAACGCAGGGCAAATGGTCCATATAAAATACATAGCAGTTGTATTGGTAATATAAAAGAAATATAACACCAAATAATATTCTTATTGCATTTTATCGAAATTTTTATTTTTTTATAGTCAATAGTAACTTTTTATTTTACTCGACGAGTATATACGTTAACCACACCGCAATAGAGATTTGGTTTGACGGATATACACGTCAAACGCGCTTAACTAGTTAAGAATGTTATTGCATTATTTCAACCTTTTACTTTGCTTCAGTTTGCTATAATTCAAGTAAACAATTTTTATTTTGCATAAGAAGTCTAGTAATCGTATTCCATGGGAGGTCCCAAAACAAACGTCCCATAATAGACATCTTAAAGACTGCTCAACCCCTTGCCGTACCATTTTCTTCACAATTGCAATGATTAGAACATTTTCGACCATAATAGTTTCTTAAAAAAGAAAAGGAACTATATATTTATTCTGTATTTACAACCAGTCGAATTTTTAAATATTGCTAACAAGAGAATAGAATTTGATTCCGACTTAAAGGAACGGAACAACATTTATACCTAACAGCTTGTTACTAGAAACCTCCACCATGAGTCTGACTCGTGAAAGTACGGTAAGGGGTTAAAGACGTCCCGAATTAGTCATCGTTTTAACTTCTGAAAGAAGACGTCTTTAAGACACTTGAAATATATCTTCAAGGCGTTTTTTATGTTTTCAGTGTTTTTCAACTAAGTCAGACAAGTGCTTTTAAATGCAACATTAATATGCCATAAAAATGGCGACGTAATTTTGTTTTTACGCTTTTTCTACAAATTGGTCGTTGCCAAGAGCACACCGAGTAGCAATTTATTTTCTATAAAGATAGCTTTTCTAGAAGTCTACCCGTTATAATATAGTAAATTCTGCTCAATCGCCCCTCAGCTTGTAAACAGGAATGGACAACTTGGGAAAGGAGATACTATTATACGAGTTTCGCGGCTCGTTCTATAGTTGTTGGCAATCGGCAACTATAAAAACGAACCGCAAGCTTCGAAAATTGTTAATAAAGTTTTTTGTTTTTATTACCTATACATGTATACTACTGCTTGTTTATTAAGAGTTAATTTCTTAAAATCCGCTCCTACATGTAATCTCCATTTTTATATCTCCTACAAATAGTTCGCAAACGACCTGCAAATGGTCTACGAACGGCCTAAAAATCGTCTTAAAGACGTCCATAAAACGTCCAGAAGACTTCCATAAAACGTCCAGAAGACGTCCATAAAACGTCCAAAAGACGTCCATAAAACGTCCAAAAGACGTCTATAAAACGTCCAAATAAATGTCCATAAAACGTGAAGAAATTTGTAAAATTAGATTCTGAAAAAATCTGAGATCTAAAGACATTTGTGAAATTAGATTGCATTTTTGGTTGATTTTTCTCATATTATATTAAATATTAGCTTGTAAATGAGCCAAAAATGTATTTTAAATTAACAAATCTCTTCAGACGCATTAACAAATTGAGACAATAAATTATACTTATAAGTGACTTATACATGATTGTTCATGTATAATTCCCTATGTATAATTCATGTAAATTCCCATAAAGTGAATTCGGTCATACGAGTTGCAATAAGAAAAATACATGCTATAAGCAAATTCAAAAATCATGTAAAATAGAAATATAAAACGACATCGATCGTAAATAAATAATAATTTAAAAAATTTCAAACTTCTTCAAATATATCGTTAAATAATAGATATATACAACTAGTAATAAAAATTTTTAAACAAATTTTTACAACTACTGAACTTAACTTTATAAATCGTCCGAGTACTTATGCGGCGTGAAAATTCGACGTTTTCTTTATATTTTTTCAATTATGTAGGTAACGTTTTCTACTAAATCGAGAGTTTGTTATATTTTGACATTTCTATACTCTACATTAACCCTTTGCACTCGAAGCCATTTTAATTGTAAATCTCAGATAATTTTTTTGACTTATAATATTTCGATTTTAATTTCGATATAACAATGTGCAATACGTATGAAATTGAGTCTTGTAGCTCACACGATAGCTGCACTTTTAATCATTTTTTAAATCTAAACTTTGGTAATATAAAAATTATTTTGAATTGTGATAAAACAATTTTAATGGTGCCTCAGAGTTACCACTCGAGTCCAATGGGTTAATATACCGTAAATTATTTTTTCTTCCAATGTATATTTATTTAAATATATGGCGTAGAAATCAAAGTTATACCAGTGTCCGAATACTTTTGGAAGTCACTCTAGCTGCAAGTATGTAGTACTCAAAAACTAGCTGCAAGTAGTATACGAAAGCTTTCCTAAATGCAAATTAAAAATAGTTGACTCGCTGGCTGCTGGCAGAAATCGGTAGATCGAGGTTTTCAGGACCCTGTGATACGCTCCGTGCTCCGAACTATTCGAATAATTCGTAATCTCTCCTCTTTCACTGGTTCGCTCGGCACGGTGAACCGAGCGCGAACGTCCTTGACGGTCGCCTAAGCCCTAAGCCGAAGCCTAAGCGACGGCTCGGCGCGGCGCAGCTCGGCGCAGCAGAGCACAACGCGCGGCACAGCACAACGTTGCGCGTCGTTGCGCTTGCGCGCACCCGATGCGTTGCCCCCCGTCCTCGGCCCCTCGCGTGACACGTTGCCCGCTGCCCCGCTTTACTGTCACTGACGCCCCCCGCTACGTGTCTCGTCGTTGCCGCACATTACGTCATCGACACCTTCACTTCGGCCGTGCTCCCGAGCACGATGCTCTCCGCCATTCGTTGCTCTTTCGTTCCGTTTCGTTTGGTTTCATTTGGTTTCGTTGTGTAAGGGAGACCGGGGTCGAAAGTAACGCTGGAAATTATTTCAAATTTAATGTAGCCACCATGGCAAATTTTTTGTGTATTATGCATAACTATTCCGAAATGTACATTCTTATTCTAACAGTACAGATATGGAATTAACACGTGTACATAAAACGGCTCACCACATACGACGTGTATTTAAGTCACCTGATATACTAATCCAAAACGCAAATTTAATTGTTAACAAAAAATAAAGTTAATTAAAAAATTTTGTTAATTAAATCTATTTACTTATTTCCAGTTTTAAGAATGTGCATTTTAAGTCATCCGGTATAGTAATCCAACACGCAAATTTATTTGGAAACGAAAAGTAAACTTAATTGAAAATTTTATTCACTAAATTTATTTACTTATTTACAATTTTAAATGCACTTTGTGAATTAAATGCACTTCGATTTATACGATTGTTATTATTCGCAACGGAAAATTGATCACGTAGAGTTGAATGGTTTCAAAAGAGGCACAATTAATAGCTTTTCATACATGGATGCGTAAAAATCATTATCGATCTTTTAAATGAGAATACATAGTTTTTATTGCACCAAATGAAGCGTGTTCATATTTTTTGCAAAAAAGTATTAACCTACTTCTGTAAAAAAAACATTAATTTAAGAAATATGTCGACGTTATTGTAGCTACGAAAGAATGATCATCTTGTTAATTTTATTAGACTTCCAGAAAATATTTCCAAGTAAAGGAACTTTAAACAAATATAAATCTTGTAAACTTCTTCGATCCAGAGAAAAACCTTCCCATCTTGGGAAACTCTCCCGTTATATTCTAACAACATAATAGTCATGATTTTTTCATTTTTTTATTGCAATTCTATTTAATAAATAGTTTAATATTTAGTGTTGCGTTACTTTAAATGAAGAAATCGGAAGCGCAGTGGTTAACCTGCCAATTTTATAACACACTGCCTTTTTTATAACACAAATGTATATTGAAATTTATAATATTAGGTTATATTTTATATCTTATACAATACGATACAATACGATACAGTACGATACAATACGATACAATACGATACAATACAATGTAATATAATATAGTAATGTATAAAAATATTTTCAAAATATATATAATGATAATGGTAAATTCAGTTTAATTAAGCTTAAAATAAAAGCCCTATGAAGATATTTTTATAATTTTATTGATTTTTAAATTGCAGCGGGTAATGGGTTAAACAATATCGGAAAACTAAGTGACATTTTGACATAAAGCATTTTCTTACAAAACGTTGTTTTCTATTGAAAGTAAAGACTTTCGTAGTACTCATTTTTCTCATTATCTGTTTTTGCAACATCGCTCGATTATTAGAATTGTTACAAAGACGTTGTATTCATTGTTCCTTTACAGACACATTTTAGACAAGTATAGATTATAGTTGTCAGCAATTTTCACTTGTTTATTGCTTATCTGTTCAAAATTATTCATATTTAAAAATGTCCTACAATTTCTTGCGATATTTCCTACTTGTAGAATTTTAATTGCGATACTTGAAACCGCAAGGGTTTTTGTTAACAATGCAGAAAGAATTGGCTGTCAAGATGTACCAATACGGCATTTACATTATTTTTTGTACCGAGATTTGTTGTGCATAATAAGGCACATGTGATACATTACATTATCAAGGCTGTGACTTATTAAAAGAGAGTATTATATGATAGTATTATATTAGAGTATTATAAGAGTATTATATTAGGTCAAAGTACAAGAGGGCATAAGTAACGATGGAAATTATACTGTACAATAAATACTATTAAGTGTATCAAAATTTTATTATTTTCTTTCATTTCAAGGACAGACAGAACATTCCAGTAGATCTAATATAAACTTGTTTTGAATAGTTTTTAATCGTTTGTAGTTTCTTTTATTATTTTCAATAATTCTGTGTACTTTTTGATAGTTTTCAATGGTTTTTATTATTTTTTCCTTATTTTCACAGAACGCAAATAACAATAATATTTGCTTTTTGCTGTTTAAAATTATTCTCAATATGTTAAATTACCATAAATAAGTAAATCGGAACGTTTTTAACCCATTAAATACTAAAAATAATATTATAATTTCTATATAATATTTTTTCGTAAGTTGAAATACTCTAAATAAGTTAGTATGTACATTTTAGACACGTTAAGTGAGAAAAATAGTTTTGACCAGCGAAATCGGGCAAATACCGGCTCTGTGCACTGCGCGTGACTGTGCATTCCCGTGCGTCATTGCCTTCGCAACATATCACTCAGGCTTCGACATTATACAGATCAATTATTCGAGAAATAATGCATTCCAGTAATACAATAATGCTCATCTAAATTTGAAAGATTTGGGAGTCGGAATTTAAATTCGCGCTTAACAGGGTAGAATTTATCACCTAGGAATTCACTCGAGCATGGCTCGACAGAGTGGGGGAACAGATGTAGCAAGCAAAAGCAAAATACACGAAGTTCGTCGTGTCGAGACTCGATGTTTAATCCTTTGCAGTCGCCTGGCCACTAAAAATTATCATGCCACGTTTCAAAATAATTTTTATTAAATTTACTTATATTCTACAAATTGTTAAAAGCTGTTAACTGTTGCACGAGTTACAAAATTCAATTCCATAATGTATAAAATGCTCCAGATTATATAAAATGGAAACACTGTAACTCTGAAAAAATATCTTGGATTTCCAGTTAAAATGACTCCGACAGCAAAGGGTTAAGGATACACCGTAACCAAGAAAACATAAGTGTGCAATAAAGAAATTTTTATTTTCAGTAATTAAAATACTTTATTTTATGTCTACTTTTTCTCAATATTTCGAAGCAAATTTTTCCGGTTAATATGAGGCTGAACATGTAATGTTTGATGTAAACCGAACTGTTTTTCAATTATGACATACGAATGATTAAGTTTCTAGAATTGGAAGGGTCTCGACAATCCACTGGTACTATATTCCAAAAGGTAAGACAAAAATGACTCAAGGGTATAGTCGGGTGTCAACCGGCTTAAGGGCCGGTTAAGGGCGTTAATTATAACTATTAAGTTAAAAGTTAACTATTAAGGGCGTCAACAGTGATCTCGAGTTGATTTAAACAGCTGATGTGTCATTCGATAGAGTATGAATAGAAACCGTTTCAGTTAAATTTTTAACCCGGTATGGTCACCAGGGGCGTAGTTATAGAGTATCTTTGGTTTAATGATTTTCGATCGATTTTTCCTACTTACATGTACGCAGAAATTTCGTCAAAAATCTGACCTATCATAGATATTAGTGTACATTTTTTAAATTTTTTTTCAGATTTTTAAGTTGGTAGTTCTAGTTGTAAAAAATTAAATAACCAATTTTCGTCGCGAAAAATGCAGATTTCTTGTAGAAGTACAAATCGTATTTTTTAAATTTTCGTTAGAGGCACAGATGAAAAATAATGGCAAGATTAAAAAGAAATATTTTAATCACTGTACATTAAACTAGTCCTCTAACATCTTCAAAGAATTGAAGTCCAGTTTTAGTTCAGGTTTAAAAAAAGTTATACCGCTTTAAAGGGCGTCTATTTATGCATATATGTATTTGCCCCCATTGTATCTTTGGATCGCCAAAGTAGTTCCAGCAGCGTAGTTTTTGATTTTTCCCGCCTACTTCGTGCATCGTGCTAAACACAGTGCTACGGATAACGGGCAAATGAATCGCTTGTTCGTTATAGCATTTTGGTCTTCCTCCTTAATTGGAAGGGAGATACGCATTATTACAGATCGGAGAACTTCTCCGCTGCGATCGTCCACTGGTCCAACCAGTTTCGTGCAGAATTTCAGTCCGCCGTAGGAGACTGAGAATTTAATATATTATCCCGCCGTGAGTTTCAAGGATGCTAAACGTTCGGCTTCCCCCGCTAACAAAATACAGACACGAGATAAAAAATATTCGACTCTAGGAAACATCGAAGCGAAACCAAACGCGAATCATTTTGCTCATGCTTGCTACCTCGTAGGTATATCTGAAATCGACCACACTCAAGAACACCATCGTGCAACATTATGCACGGTAGAGTAAAATGACAAAGTTGTCAAAATCAAAGAGCTTTTGATAGACATTTTTTGATGCCATTTTTTTTTAAATTAAAGCCGAATTAGAGCAAGCGAAAAATAGAGAGAATGTAGTATGAACATTTTTTAACATTGAAAATGTTTGTTAAACTTGAAATAATTGAACAAACTTGTGATTTATCCGATATTATGTATAGTTGGACTTTTTTTCATGATACGTTATACATCATTTCCCACAGATGTTGACATACTGATCTCAAATATGGTCGCAAAATTTTGCTATCACTTTAGGATCTTTTATTTTTATTTATTATTACTGCCTTAAACCATATAAGGCTTATAAGCCTTATATTAGTCTGCTCTATACAGCAGACTACAATTTTGTACATTATATACAATAGTTATCAACAATCAAATTCTTATATTACGTTTTATTATGAAGTGATATATAATTTAAAGGTTTTTGATATCAGGTTCAGCTAGGAAGGAGCTAAGACAAAATGGCGTGTAGTACTTATGTTTAAGGAATTGGTTTACTAGAACATATATATACTTCTTTAACAAGAATTACAAATATAAGGCGGATCACAAAACTAAACCGATTAAAAATTAAAAATTTAACCTATTATAAAAACCAGTAATGGAAAATATAGTCTATGTCTAAAGTTGACCTTGCGTAAACATGAACAGAAATCATTTTCTTAGTATTTATTATTTCTGTATTAAAGTAATAAGACTCTTCTATTTTCTACACTCATAAAAGAAGAGTGTATTTAATCTAATCGCTATGATTGCCACTATCATGGTTAATGGAACACCGCAATTAACGGCGTACTACATTGAATTAACCCTTCCTCTAGCTTGCTTGTAGAGCCAGTTTCACAACAAGCTATACAAAATGAATAGGTGACTAGAATTGCTAGTACCTCTATAGTTAAATTGATAAACTTGTTAAAAGTATTATTATTCTGAAAGAAACAATGATGTGTATACATTGTTAAAATAATATACAATCTTAACTTACGCGATATGCTGTTAAACTGTAATTCACTCGATGTGAAACAACAAAGACGAAGCATCTTTTTTATTTCATTTCTATTTTATTTCATTAACCCCTTGTCTACTAAGGTCTGCTAAGTATCAATGCTATGATAAAATAAAATTCTATTCTTTTGTTATTAGTATTTATCATTAGGGTGGTAGCGTACGTTAATCTGACTCCTAATACTACACTGAGGAACATAACTATAACACCACCTCTATCTTTGAATATTTTAGACTTCTGGATGGGATACAAAAAAGTCGATTATTTTTTTCCAACCGAAAATATGATCTGATTATCAGTAAAAGAAATTGATGTTACCTAAATTTAAAACGTCGAGTTTTAATTTAAGACGCCTAAATTTAATCGAAAATTAATTTACACATTTGCAGTGTCGATGCATGTTTGCTCGAGTGTACTCGAATCTTGCAAGTTTATGGCGTGGTAAAAGTTTAGGTGCCGTCTTCAATTTTTGCCTCACGATGTTACAAACTATTAGAACTCTATGTATATTCCATCGAGAGACATCAAAATTTAAAACATCTTTAATTTTATTCCAGCTTATTAACGAATTGCTGGCTGTTTTTATAATTATTCGTTCGGTGCGAGAGTCAATTTTTTCTTCTGTCCACCTTTTTTATTTTTACCATAATTAGCTGGGTCACTTAAGAAATTCAAAATGACTTCATGTGATCGACCCTAGCAATTTCTTGTACACCAACTTCCTCTCGGTACGCTAAAGTAGTTTTTAGGATAATCTTTTATATATCCTTGATTTTATTAGAATCCGCAAAATGTAAGAACGCTGAGAAAGTAATTCGCGTTATATAACTTTTCAATTATAATTATACTAAATCAACAACTTTAATTTCATGAAGTGTTTGAGTTCGTCGCGTGGCAGTGTTAATAGTTACTTATTTTGCTGATTTACATTCTATACACGAATAATTCCACAATTTCGTGGTATCGAAGAACAATAGTATATTTCTCAACTTTTTTTAAATAGACTGCGAAGTTACTAACACATATAATTGTATAAAAATACATTAAAGAATGATGCGATGGAAGTCGTGCAAGGATACAAAAATCAATTTATATAAATCTTTGTTTGTATTGACAGTAAAACAATAAAACTTTTAATTATAATAAAAAACTTTAGTTAATTAATTACAGTAATTAGAATAAAATTTTTCCGATGTCCATTATTTATCACACTCTTTCACCTCATATAACCGACTTTCTCCCATTCCCATCCAGAAATCCGAAATACGCAAAAATGATGGTGGAGCTATATAGTTATGCTGTTATAGTTATTGCAGTGTAGTGGTGATATAACTTCAAATTAACTCCGTATTGCTAGTGGTACCTCCGTTGATATGGAGTCACCATTATCGATGCGGAACCAATTTGACGTTTCGTTATCACCAGTGATATTAAAATAGTAGCCACCACTTGCAGGCAACGCATTAATGAAACTGTAGGCGTACTATATATATAAATATTATTTTTCCTTTACGAAATTATTAGAGACGGATAGACAAGTTATAAAGTTGTAGTCATAAAGAAAATCGTATTACAAGGGGCTAAATGAACTTTATAA
This sequence comes from Augochlorella aurata, assembly GCA_028455555.1. Classification (NCBI taxonomy): domain Eukaryota; kingdom Metazoa; phylum Arthropoda; class Insecta; order Hymenoptera; family Halictidae; genus Augochlorella; species Augochlorella aurata. The sequence goes on along the minus strand of CM052151.1, from coordinate 1,875,314 downwards.
AAATCATATATAAATCGGTCGATCAACGATATCTTGCATTCCTTTTGAACAAACGTGTTTAGGCGCAGGGATAAAATTTTATCAAATAAAAGCAGAATTCACGTACGAGCAGCTGCGCAGAGCAGACATATCTAACACAAATAAAGATAACATTTTCGAGATAATCGACTGGTCAATTGAAAATGCAAATGAAGCCTTGAAAGCAACCTTTCCTTGGGAAACTTGCCTCCGCGCAGAATGTTGTGATTCCAGGGTTGTTCCAATTAAAAGTCAGTTTTTGCGAACGTCTAACAGGACACCGAACACGATTTGCGACCAAGTGGCACTTGGAACGATATAGGGAATAGCGTATGCAACCCATCGTGGCATCTTAATGGTATCCGAAAGCAGCTTTGCTCGGATGAGACATAGTCGATACGGTTGCAGTACGGTCTAGAAGTTTCTTCCTCCTATTGTTATTAGCACGAGAGAATTCGAACTATATCCCAACAACGACAGAGACCGGGAATAGACAAATCGCGCGGCTTCCATTTAAAAGCTCGACCAACATTGTGACGTGAAAGTAACGATCTGATGTAGAGTCAATAACCTGCGATAGCTGACTGACCTACAATTTGAAACTCTGCAGACGTATTTCTCTGTCTAATATGCGTGGATCTAACTGAACAAAGAGACAATTATTTGGACTAATGGCAGCGATCACCTCGTAGAAGTGTTCGCTGCATTCGGTGTTTCCCAAAGTTCTTTGGATCGTGCTCCACTTCAGCGCCTCGATAATCTCGATGAAACAGAATATTTATTTAGCATTAACGGGTCAAATGCTCTTCTAATTTCTTTACAAAAATTCTACGTAACGATCATTGTAGCAATAATAGAATAATAATAATAAAAGGAAAACAAAAAAGTGTTGAGAACAGGAACCGAACAAAGAGTTAGCAGACATTCCGTGGAATACGATTACTAGACCTTTTATGCAAAATAAAAATTGTCTACTTGAATTATAGCGAACTGAAACAAAATAAAAGGTTGAAATAATGCAATAACATTCTTAAAGCCTTTCCATCTTTTCACAATTTTATGTTCCTCCTACACATTTTTGTCGTGAATACATTAAATCCGTAGCCTAATTATTACAATATACAACACAAACAGAAACATAGCTTCCGATAACATTATAAAGTTGACTCTCAAATTTAATAAAATGATCGATGAAGAAGCCAATGTCGTCAGTATAAGCGTTAGCCAAAGCGAGAATCTTAATTAAAGGATCAGTAGAAATCGCGACATATATATTGACGAAGCAAAAAAACTCGCTGGGCTCTCGTGAAAGATCATGGATTCTTTAAATTAATCAAGTCGGTGACACTGGAACTGTTTACTCTGCCATATATTACTCTATGCAGCCTGACGAAAGTCATTGACAATTCTTCTTTGCGAAGCGTCACGATATTAACCCTTTGCACTTGAGTGGTGACTCTGAGGCACGACTAAAATTGTTCTATTACTTTCCAAAATAATCTTTATACTAACAAAGTTTAGATTTAAAAAATTGTTAAAAATAAAACTATCGGTATGAGTCACAGAAATACATTTCGTACGCATAAAATGCACCTTGTCATATAAAATGGAAATACGATAAGCCAGAGAAATTGTTTGATATTTACAGTTAAAATGGCTTCGAAAGGGTTAAATTTTAAACACAATAAAACATCTTGTGTCGAACGCACTCTAATTGCCGAGAGTGCTTCTCCGATTGAGCTGACCAAATTGGTGACGTATATTCTATTATAGACGGGGAAGATCTGAACTGTTGTCAAGGTGTCTGAACGAGTAAGGATTATTGAAGTTGCGCTAATTTCGAATTATGTATCCAGTACGTACATATTATGCGTATTATGCGTATTATTAATATTTCCATCGAAAGAAAGAGAAGATGATAATATCGCTCCCAAATCTCGAGTCACAGATTTTTCTACCAGTGGAAGTCCCTCCAACGAGTACGGAAAGATACGAGCAGCTTTGCTACGATACAATTTCGGAGTGAGACTCTTACTAATATTAAATTCCATCCCATTGGAGGAACACCGTTCGGACACACTGTCAATATCAGACTGCAAATTCATGTCGTCAAATATTCACGATATACTGCTAAGTATTT
>CM052151.1:1855188-1873056 GCA_028455555.1 Augochlorella aurata | reverse complement strand
TGGATTTTATGACCTTATACGCCATTAACGTGTAGAATGAACATGATAGGACCCAGATAAGAATCCTTGAGAGACGCCAGAGTTTGGGAAAGTATTTTGTGAAAGACTAACGTTTACACTAACAGTTTGAGTACGTCCTCCTCGCTAAGAGGAAATAATAGTAAAACACGTTCTGAAACAGTTTAACATTAATAGGTGCCACAAACGAGAAAAATGCGACACATGGGTAAGTGGTATTCAGGTATTCAGTTCAGTGCGATCCTTGTGCTCCATGTGTGCCGAAGATGCATTAATATAGCCAATTTCAATTCGAAATTTTCACGGTTGTGATACCCAAACAATGTCTTTTTCCGCTAACAAGTTATTTACGGAACTAAAACCGCATCCAACTAAATATAGTAAAGGAAATGGTAAGAATAATTTTCTTGCAAAAATAGATGAATTTGAGTATTTCAAATATTTATATTTATATAACTTTGTGACGAGACAGAAATGAAATACTCAGATTCATTTAGTTTTGCAAGAAAATTATTGCATATGGTATTATTATTATTACTACTATTAAATTTATTTTATATATCTATATAAATAGTATTTTAACATACTCATCGTTTTTCATAGTTCACACCCACTATCTTACGTTTACCGTTTCTTCTCCTTGGATCGACTAAATCGTTGCCATTTTTTCTCGGAACGTTAAGATTGCAACATAAATCATTCGTTGCCGACAATTATTTTCTAATTGCCCGTAAAATTTGAAATTGCTTTTCGGTGTGGCGAACGCCACACGTTGAGAAACACTGCTCTACTGAAGAAATAATTGACAGACGCTGTAATTTCTTCGCATTATATCATTATAGGAATCATACGACATTACTTAGAAAAGTAGAAGTTCTGCAGCGTTCACTGTTTGAAATAGTCTAGGTTAGTGGACAAAAATCAGTGATAACAAAACTTTGCTGTATATTAATTTATTAAATTTTTACAATTTAATGTATATTTAATGTATATATATATACATAAATGTCGCTATATTATTTAGGCGATATTTTTACAAAAATCTGTTGTTATTCAAAAAAAAATATCCTCAAATTCCATTCAAAATTTATAGCGCGGTATTTTTTATTTAAAAGAAGTAAAAGAATGAATTTTAACGAAATTCATTTTCTACATTGTATGCTGTACGAATAATCTATTAGGAAGTCCAGAAGGTTCGTTTCAAATCTTTCATACGAATTTAATGAAACGATCTATGAAATGTGAAACGAACTTTCCGAACAGCCTAATGAAATGGACAATAAAATTAAAAATATCTGCAATGTATACAAAGAACACGTTTTGAATCGAAAACACTGACAAAAGTGCTTTCGCAAATTTAAAAATAGATCAACAACGTTCCGTATTAAAGAATTAAATATTTCAATCAACGTGAATGAAATATAATTCAAAATCACAAGAAACGTTTTAAATACGAAATGGAAAGATGGATAAACGGAAGGGTGTCGTTTAAACCGATGGTGAATGAATCAATGATGACGATTAAATGCAAATATTGTTTCGCACTTGACGTCAGCGCAAAAAGACAACACAAGCGTAAATGTCCATGTAACCGTATCCCGACACAGTTACGCGGCATTGTCGCGTGTTAAGAATTTCCTGCGAGAATCTCTGATCTCGCGAAAGTTGGAAACCATTTCTCGTCGCGTGTAATTTAACACGATTTTTTTCCCATTCCTGTACTAGCCAATTAAAACCAGTTGCTACTTACATCACGTTGCTTTTTTTCCAGTGATAGAGAAATTGCGGAGTATGCGTGGGCCCGAGCCGAGTTCGATAAACGCGTGCACCGATATCCTTGCCGTTTATCGCGCGCGAATATTATGAAAATATTATGCGATCGTAATGAGAATGCTGCAAGAACCGGAGACGCTTTAGTTCGTCTTTGCGGGCACATTTAATCCGAGGCGCTCGCGATCTTGTCGCATGTGTGCGGCGGACACGCGCGCGCGTGTACGAGCGCCGGACACCGCTCGTCCACGTTGCATCTTAATTGCATTAATTACCGTCTTCCTTTTTCCGCATATACCCTGGAATGGTTTTCTGCGTGAACGGCACCCGACGCTACGGCTGGAGGAAATGCTGTCCATAGGACAGCATCGATCTAGAAAATGTCTATTACAATGGAAGACCGCGTGTAAAACTAGGGCGACAGCACTTTGAAACTTCCGTCAATGCAGAAATATTTAACCGGCTTTGCCGGAGAGTCATCGCCTATGCACTTTCCGGCTATAGATGACCGTAGCAATTCTAGAAACCACTAGAAACGTTACAAAATTAACGTAGGTGCGATATTTTCCTTTCTCCACGAAACTCTCTAGCCATAAACGTACGATGAAAATTAACACTCGGACAGCGATGACGAAGCGGTGGACGATTCATTTCATAAATTTTCAGTCGAAAAAGAAATATTATTTTTGTATTGCTTAAAAGGAAGAGCATAATGTGCAAAAGTACGAGTTAAAAGAAATTGTCTTCATGGCCGATAATCTTTTCTCGTCTTCTGAGAATTGGACCGTTTATTTTGAAAGTAGTGCGAATCCATTTTCTGTTGTTTCGAGAAAATTAAAGGTTAGCATATTAGGCAATTCTAAAATATAAGATAAGTTATGTCAAATCAGTAAATTTTTCTACTAATTTATCAATGTGTAATTTGATTATCTTTTAGGCAAATTTAACTAAAATAATATATAACTCATTAAATGGCACGATATTCATTTGAGAATTTTGAAATTTTACGTACAGCACTTGGCGCGAAGAATATATCAGGTGCGTTTGACGGTTTAATGTCATTTTATACGGTGTTTCGTTTCTTTTCAACAAGTGAAAAAATTTCAAAATCATCTGTGAGTTGAAAACAACAAAATTATCATATTTGAAGCATGATATTTTTGGTTCGGTTTTTATATTATATTTAAATACCATACATAAGTATGTAATTCAGAATATAAAATATAATTCATACAATAAAAAAAGTTTTTGTTTATGTAACCTGCTACAATCCCCACTTGGGACTTTTTAAAGAATATAAAATATTTTAACAACAAAACTTAATTTGAATAGAATTACATTGTTACACAACATTTTATGCATATGCATAACATTTCCTGTTAAAAATTTTAAAGAATTTTTCCATCTTTAATTACTTAGAGGTTGTTAAATATCAAGTAATATGGGTTAATCAGAAGCATCCCTGCGTTACGCTCTTTTCTTAATTATGGAGGCATACATTAAAAAGGATTGTTTTGGCAAGAGGAAATAGTGCGTAGGTTATGGTGTATTTGATGTTTCGAGTGAATTATTTTAGGTGTATATCCTAATCCTTCGAGTATACAAAAATATTGAATAACAGTATCTTTTATATTACGTAAAATTATTTTAGTGCCGCTCAGTGAATTACGAAAATGCCTGTTTAATTTTTTCAACGGTATTCTTACGAACGAGAATTTTGTTTATGCAATACAAAAATTCATGAATCATACGCATTTCACACATTTCCCAAGATGAAACTAAAGATAAACATGAAGCTTCCCTCTATAAAGCCATTTTAAGGTGAATGACAAAACATATTTTTTAAACTTCGTGGAGCTGTTTGAATTCGAAAACGTAATCAAACATTTATTTATGATTAAAATAACGTTAATTCAATTATTTTTTCACCTGTATGAAGATCAAATTCTGTTGGGTACAGTATTCTCTCGATAACTGTCACAATTTTAGGACTACCGAGTGACAGTTACGGTAGAGGTACTAGTGTAGTCGAGCCAGTTATCGTGGGGTGATCAATTTCTGAGGCTTTGATTCGTTCTTGGGCATAATTAACTTTGTATTTATCAAATAAGACATATGAAATCTTTTTATTCAAAAATAAACAAGATAAAAGAATAAAAAGAATTAACATGTCTTATTCGATAAATATAAAGTTAATTGCCCGAAAACAAATCAAAGGCGTAACAATTCGCCTCCATATGGTAACCGGCTCCACTACCATATGTATTTATTGCTCGAGTTTTATTTAATTAAATAATGTTGCATTTACATCAATTATCAGAATTTTCTTTAATTTGTTGAGTTGGTAGCTAAAGCGTTGAAGCAATTATGTAAGGTGTTTCAGAAGCAGTGATAAAACAGAGTTGAATTAATACTATTCCTGCACGGCTTCTGGCCGCAGCTGGCTCACAATCAGTTGGCGAGAGTTGGAATAGAAATTGTTTTTCTCTGATTGGCTGACGAGATTCACTGCTGAGACAGAAGAAAAGGAGACATACGCTTGCTTGAGTCTTTACCGACCGGTAGCCTATAAGTCGATTTTTATAATGTATTATTAGCCTATAAATCGGCATTTATTATGTATTATTGACGTAAAAGTGTTACATTCTACTACCGTATTAAATAAAAATGAAATAAAAATAAAATGAATAAAATAAAAATAAAATAAATAAAAATAAAATGAATAAAAATAAAATAAATAAAAGAAAGATCACCAAAAATAAATAATAAATAAAAAATAAATAAATGATAATAAATAATAAAATTTATTTGAAATAATAATCGATTATAAAGAATACATGAAAGTGGTAGCGACGTAATTTATCTGGCAACGATCAATGTTCCAGGGTTAAATAGTTGAAGGCAGAATCAACCTTACGGAAAATGAACGAATAAATTACGCTAGTTCTGCGATAAAAGAATAACGTCTATTCGGTTCTACGATCATCGTGAACCATCGCTCATGTTACAAAAGCGTTGCGACAGCCGCAACCAGATAAGAACTCCACAATTCATGAAATGTTTATTCACGTAGGAAATCCTGGTTCGTTCAAACATCTGAAGTTAATTGCTCTATAATTAACAGTAATTACGTAATTGCGTCGGCGACTTTTATTACGGCTTCAAAAATCCGCTTCATTTCGGAAGAGGTTTGCGAACAATAATATGTAACTTTTAAAAAACGCTAGGAACGATATAATAGAATAACATGAAAAGTAGATCGACATTGTACACCGCAATGAATTACATCGTTTCACAGGATGGTAAAAGTAATTGATTAGCCTATTTAACTTAATGCCTTATTCTATGTTTAATCAAATTCTGTCAATCAAAGAAGATAAGTTCTGATACGAAGATACAATTTAACCTCGCTTGGATTACACTACACTTTGGTACTGTTACCTTTTGCATTAGATTCCATTACATTTACACTACATTACACTTACATTACATTACATTTACATTACATTACATTTACATTACATTACATTACATTACATTACATTACATTACATTCACATTACATTACATTCACATTACAATTGCATTACATTTGCATTACATTTGCATTACATTTGCATTACATTTGCATTACATTTGCATTACATTTACATTACGTTACATTACGTTACATTACACAGTATAGGAAAAATCTTTGAAAACAAGATTTTCGTCATTGCAATTACAAAAACTTTAGTTATTGAAACATAACGAATACTTATTATTATATATTGTTAAGTGAATGAAGAAAAATCCTTTTTTCTGTTAAACTGCGGAAAATGGTGCAGTTGTGCAATTGCATCGAAATAAATGTTTTCAGTGCTGTATTTTAACAGAAAATGAATAGGGTAACGCATACTGTTGCTGATCACTATTCAGTGATTGTGACCGTTCTTTTTCACAAAGAAGTAGAAAATATAATATAAAGCTTTTATTAGATAATAAAATAAAACTATATTTTAATTCTCGATATATTTTCATTTCAAATATACTTTTACTTTATTACAATACACATATTTTAGGGGAGAGTTGCCATAATTGTACCACTTAAGCTAATTAAGAAAACATGTAAAACTGGTGATCTTATTTTTAAAAATAATTGCCCAGAGTAATATGATGACATGTTATTTAAACATTTTTAATCTTTATGAATATGTAAAAAGGCTTATTATTAACTTGAATTTCAATTTTCAAAGAGGTTGAAAAAGTACGATTCTGGCAACCTGTATCCTAAATCGTACCTCTATTATAACTGAATATAGTCATTTATAGAATGATTTCGAGACAAATCGAGCATTTCAAACTTTGTATCGTATTCTCGAGGCGAACTTCTTCACATAAATTGCGGAACCAGTCTTCTTCATTGACCCATACCGGTAAGATTTGGGAAATTTCGTAACAGTACGAGATTATCTAATCTCAAAATCAATTTTAATATGCTTAAAATAGATAATGCGTATGCAATATTGCTAAAATTTTACAGTAGTCTTACTTATTTTATAGAAATTGGCAGGGAAAGTACAGAAACACGTTCATGCGCATTATAAAATATTAAGAACTATTGTGATTGGCTGAGCTTTTAAGAGCAATAGGGGCAACATCCCCCGAAGTGTATAGACAAGTCGAAAATGTCACAGAGGTCCTAATCTTATCGAATCAGTGTAATTAAAAAATCGTAACACAACACCCAATCATTTCTCTGTATTTGTTATTACAGTAACAGCCACGCCTCCTGTGCGCATTTCTTCCGTCTTAAATAAACGATTGCATCGCGTCCATTCTTCAACGCACCCAGTCCGAAGTGAATTCCGTCTTAGTAGTGAATTGTCAGCCAATCAGAGGAAAGCAATTTGTGTTCTCATCCTCGACTGCTTAACAAGCAGTCACCCAAAACAGTGCAGTATTTCGAGCTAGTACTGTAATTACAGTTGTAATAAGTGCATTTGTAATCATTACGTATATGAAATAAAATTCACAGATTGGGAGAAAAATTTATTTCAATAAAAAATGTTTGTATTCTCAAAATAAGGAAGGCTAGAATGTGTCGTAATAATTGATCTATTTTGCAAATTTTCGATCAGGGACACGCGGAAAGGGACAATTACTAATTCATATCAATGATGGTGTCTTTACACTCCTCGCGTAACTTATTTTCGTAAGAATTCTGGTCAATAGGAGGAAGGATGCAACGCAATACAAAATTTGGTGTAGCGTTTATATATTTTGTGTTGTGTTTTGTGAACGCGAGACGATAAGCGACCGAATAAAAGTATTTAATACACAGTGCGGCCGTCAGTGGACAATTAAAAATGACACTACTTCATATCTATTCAAAATTATGTGGATGATGTGTTAAAATGTCCAAATAATTATATTTTGCAATAGTATGTTTAACAAATTGAGCAGGAGATTAATTTCAAGCGAATTCTTTGAGCGAATATTCGAAAGATCGAATAGTGGTTGGTTAGTTCGCAACGCAGCTTGTTTACATTATCTTATGAACAGAAGGTCGCTTTACGAAGTAATTATTATATTATTATTTATATATTATGTTATACTACATTACATTACATTATAACACATCACATTACATTACATTATATTATTTCGTATTATATTATATTATGTTATTATTATAATGCTTATATGCACTATAATAATTAACCCGAAATGAAATAATTAAGTTTAATTTATTTTTCTACACTTTAAATAAGGTTTTTAAAAAAACGCTTCAAAACATCCAGGAATTTTTATTCTGACATATTCGTCAAATTTTGATGCTATAAGAACTTTTTTCGTGAAAAGTTGCGATCTTCTGAGTTATTTAACAAAATATGCTGCCACAACCGATCTCGGATCAATATATGCGAAACGATCGCTACGAATTTTTAGGCACTAATGTACAATTAACGAAAAAATCTTTCGGAAAAAATCTTCTGCTCAGTAAATTGTGCTAATGAAAATTTGCATGGAAGTTTTTCTGTAATAAAAGATGAAGGTGGCAAGATCTCTTTTTATAAACTCATATAATTTTTTTATGCAAACCAACGCATTTCTTGATTTTTTTGACAAATTATTGGGGTATTTTGGTCGAGAATCGATTAGTTTAAAAGTTATAATTCCTGTCCCAGACGCTCATATAAACGAAGCACTGTGCGTCCAACTGAAATAAACGAGAACACAATGTATGTACTGAATGAAACGCGAAATTTATCGGTTCAAGAGATGTCTGTAGATTTGAATGTACCAGAGTCATCTGTCCACAGGTATCTAATGATAATGGGAAATATTAACACTAATATTAACCTAATATTAACACTAAACCTACCACGGTCAAATGACGGGTTTCTCATTTTAAAATGATAAAAGTTATGAAGACATTTTTATGAAAAATTCTTGAATGAAGTATTATACTTTATTGCAGCAACTGCAATTATAAAAACTTTACAGAATCTAAATAAATTATATCTTCTTAGTTTTATAAGGTAATGTACACCAGTCAATTTTACTGTTTGGTAGGTTTCTTAGTGCTAATTGTAAATATAAAGTGTTGTCTGTAACTGACCTGAAACTAAGCCTGATTTCAGTCGCGTTTGAACTCTTTATACAGGGTGTCCCAAAAGTTACTCGGAATCAGGAAATGTGGGGTTCCTGAAGTAATTTGAAGCAACTTTCTCCTCAGCGAAAATGCAATTTGCGGCTTCGTTGACGAGTTATTAACAAGAAACTCTGACCAATGAGAGGCGTGCTTGACTGGCGCGAGGTAGCCAAGCCAACGAGCGGACGAAGCTCAGTTCTGATCATTGGCTCAGTCGCGTCGTACCAGCTACTCTCGCCTCTCATTGGTCAGCGCTTTTTCTTAATAACTCATAAACAAAGTCGCGGATTGCATTTGTGCTAAGGAAAAAGTTACTTCAAATGACCTCAGGAACCCCTTATTTCTCGATTGCGAATGACTTTTGGGACATCCTGTGTACCCGAAATTTCCCTGAAAAACGTAAGTGGGGGAAGTGCACCCAGGGTCCAGAAAGTTTGTCGTCGGATAACTTCGAAGTTGCTTGACTCGTATAGGGGAGACTGATGACGGTTTTAACACTTCGATATTTTACTCTCTGATTTTAGAACGTGATTATACCTAACCTGTTGTATCTGCAACGACAATTATTGTACGACCCTATTACCTACTTCTCTGAGATTATTCAGTTATAGTGGTTTAGTTGTGCATTAGCACTAAACCTACCATTGCCGGTCAAATGACCGGTTTCACATTTATGATTTCATAATTACTGAAGTCGTAGAACTGCTTTCATTAAAAATCGTTGAATATATCTCTTTATTCAGACACGCATTATTATAAAAATTATGTAATACTTAAATAAACTCAATCTTGTAATTTTTATAAGGCGACACTTGTTAGTCGATTTTAGACCTCGGTAGTGTCAGTGTTAAGAAATATCTAAGTTATTAATAAAATATGGAATCCGTGTAAAATGTTACAACCGACTCCGACCCCGAATCGGTAGTAACACAGCGTGTCATTCTTTATGTGCCCAGCCATTACAGCTACAACATGGGACCCATTTTTCATTGAATTTGCTTGTACTATAAGGTTCCTAACCATCTTGCTATGCTTTTATATCTATGGTTCCTTTATTAGTTCTTATAATTTTTGTACGAAACGTTCTAAAATTTTAATTATGATATTAAATTATAGTAATTTTAAATTTATTAGTTAATTTAACACTTTACCGACAGGTCAGTCGGCCGTAAATATTTCTGCTATTATAGGTATATAATTAAATTAACTAACATTTTTATATTTTCATAACATTGATATTAAACGATATTTATCTGATCTATTTTAGTAATTTTATTTTTATTTTATTTATTTTATTCATCGTGAAGGGTATAAATATATAATAATATTTAAAAAATTATATAATAATATTGAATAGCTCAAATTTTAGTTTCCATTTTTATTTTATTTAATTTATTAATTGCGAAAGGTATCTAATATTTGAAAAATTATATAGTAATATTGAAGCTTACAGTAGTACTTTTATCTGAATAATAGGTCACAAATTATTAGTTGCCATGACAACCGATTTACAGGCTACCAATCGTGGGAGAAAGACGATTTATAAGCTACCGGTCGACGAAATATTAATAAATATAGGTACTATATAAGGCGAAGAAAATTCGGCGTAGAAATCTGTTACAATCGTCCCCGACCGCACTTCCAAATTTTAATTATAATTTATTATTTATAACATGCTTATTAATGCAAAATAACTGTTGATATTTCTTGAGGACATATCAAGTGAGATATTTAGAATATGAAGCAAGAATATATTTGCTAAAGAAGCACTTGTATCACAATAGTAGAGCAGTAAAGTAAGTTAGAGCTTATGCAGATGTATATTTCATATTTACCTAAGTATAATAGATAAATTTGTTCCAAAAGTCATTTTACATTATATATCTGAACCGTGTAATATTTATGGTATATTTTGAGATACTTAAAGTGTTACAACCGTCATCGGTCTCCTCTATGTGTACAGAGTGAATCTCCTGGCCGGCGTCAGCCAGCGTAGTCTTCCAGAAAGGAGCAAAATAAATATTGGGAAATTCACCGTACGTTACAATTCGAATAAAAAATAATATTTGATTTGCACAACTAATGTACAAAATAGCCATTCTGTAATGTATAAATAATAACAGATAAAAGAGAACCAAAAATTATTTATTATTTGTCTTTACCTGGAAATGAAATAAAATAGAAGATTTTGTTTGCAAATAGAAAATAATACATAAATTACTTGTGGGATTATTTCAAGCAGTTAATTATTATTTATAAGTGAAATAATAATTTAATTTCTATTTTGTTATTTATTATTTAAAGTAAAAATTTCCGGCTAAAACTGATGGTCCAAAATATTAAAAATAAAAAATCAGTGGTTCGACCTGAAAATAGAACCAGGGATGGGCTTTGACATTGTTATTGGTCGGGAATTGTAGACAACACCGACAGGAACAGAGCATTTACAATCGAAACCAAAATAACCTTTAACCAAAGCGATGCTGTCTATGACGCATGACATTTGAGTCGACGGGGAATTCGCTTCGTGAAAATCGCTCAGGTCCGCTCGCCTATCGTCACCATGAAAGTACTTGCAGATTGGAGCAATTCCCCCCCCCCCCCCCCGTTTGATCTGTTCTAGTCGATTCAAGTATTCCAATTGATTGTGGAGTTCGAAATGGTTTCTATAGAAAAGAATTGTTGAAATAATATGACATTTAAATATTTTCGAGAATTCTTTCCAATTTCTTGTATTACCCTGTAAACTGTATCAAACAAATTTACACATTTGTATGCACAAGCTTTGAACACGTGTTGTGATTCATGTAATATAATTTTAAATAAGTTTTCGTTTTTAAGAGATTTCGGAATATACATATGGACCGTTTATTTTGAATGTGGAGCAACTCCATTTTCTTTTTCAATGTGATATCACATAATTTGTGATTAATTTAATGTAAAGTTTTTATTTATAATTAGTTCATATTTAATATCTTAAAAAATGCCAATGCTTTGTTTTATTTACAATTGACCAATAAATGGAATGGTGTAGTGATTGATTATAAAAGTGGTGTAAATACAATTACTGTAGACACAGGAGGCGGGCATTACGAAAAAAGAATTTCTTGTACACGCCACATGATTATTATGAAGTTATAAAACAATGTAGAAGAAATAATAAATTTACTTTACACGAAATGAAACGAGAGAATTTCGTTCTAATAAAAAATCTACAAAACGCAATACAAAAAAGAGTAAGAAAAAGTACTAACGGAGAAAAGGCAGACCGGCTGAATATATATTGGATGAGGTTTTGCAAAAGTACATCGTATACTATTCTATATAAAACATCGATGGAGGACACGGAATTTAAGACGTTAGATTTATCACCTACGTGTCGGGGAAGATCGCCAAAATTTGAAAGAATCGCCCTGGCGCCTTTGTATCACGATGCCACCTATTACATACGAAAAATATAAGGGTATAGAGCAGTTGTTACCTATGCATCACGAGCATTTTAAAACACTGCCACATGAAGATCATAAATAAATAATACCTATACATAACCTTAACAATATATCAATATAATGAACGTTCAAAATAAAAAATACTACTCCTATTTTATTTCTTGTTAATATTTATCAGCAAAATTAATTTTTCATAACAGAAATGAAATGATTTTTAAAATTGACTAATTATGAAAATGGTGTAAGTCCATTTCCAATCCGTAAATATATATTATTTTAGTTCAATTCGCCTAATAGAAATTTATAGAAGAAAATTACACATTAATTTTGAAGAAACACTGCAACACTTAACACAATTAATTTATATTTTTGAATTGACTAATACCCTCACCTTTAATTGTGTTGGACTCCCCTACTTGATGAAATAGGAAGTTAACTTTTTGAACAATAATTATTCATTATAAATAAGATATTATAATTATTAAGATTAAAAAGCAAAGTCACTTTCAAAAAAACGTTTTTTCAAATTTACTTTAATAGTCTGTTACGATCGTGTCGACGAACAAGGTACTTCCAGCCAAGTGAGTGCAACCTTTACTTTTATATTTTTGTCTTGGATGCAACAAGTTAGCCAGGAAAAACTGAGACTCTTCCACTGCACCTCATGCAATCCATTACGAAATAATCGTGTCTCCCCTTCCCAAATCGTCCAAATTGCTTCCAAGCTGAAGGACAATTGGGGAGAATTTACTGTACCTTGTACTATTACAATTTCGTTCTAGGCTCATTGTCAGATAAAAAAGTTAAAAAACCCGAATTTCTTATTTCGAAAAAAAAATTTGAGACTTCCTTAGAGTTGATCTACATACATTCAATTACATTTAGATTAACAGAGAGGGCGAGCAATATGGCCCTGTTGAATCTAATTTCTGTATTTGTCTAAGACCTAGACCAGGTATTCTCGAATCGATTTGCATCGTAACTGCAGCAATACAGGTTGAATTATGCATTCATTATGGCATACATTGAATTAGACCGTAACTGCCTCTCTGTGGTTATGTACATGTATTTATTGAGGTATTCATGACCATTTGGTTAACTATTTGGATGTATATGTCGAGCATATTGATCGTAAAATGGAACAACTTTTTCTCTTAACAACTTGATCAAAGAATTTGATTTTGGTATTTAAAGTAAAATTTTAACACATTTTCAAATGGTAATGGCGTTCTTTAATTGTTTAAAACTCATACCAAGGTCAACATAAACATAAGCATAAACGTTAATAAAGAAATCACGACAACTAAGAAGTAATAAGGAAGATATTTGCAATGATCGACAAATAGGACTCGGAATGTATCGAGATAGTTCCTTTTTTCAAAAAATATTATTCTTTTCTCGAAAATTAAAGTAATTTCTTTATTACTCGGAATACTCGGTTATTTGGAATAAAAATATTTCCAATTCCAAGTATTGGTTGTTTTGTTATGACACTGATGAAATTGCAATTAAAAAAACAATTGAAAAATTTATCATTTTAAACGTTTATCAATTTTACAGTAGCTGCACTTGCTCTACTTTTACCAAGTATGCTCGTTATGGCTTAAAAAATAATTAAGCGCGCAGCGTCAAAGTCAAATAAAAGATTTCAAGGATTAACGCATGTGTTCGAACACATTTCAAAATGGAGTAGCACCAAATTCGTTGCTTTTTGTATGGTAGAAAGTCTAGTTTACTGGACGGTGTGTGAAGGAGTTTTAATAAAAATTGCAATTGGTTGAAAGGGGGAAAAAAAATAAAAAATGTATATTATTCATCTTTTCATTCAGCCTGTAAAAGATAGAAATCGATTGGCGCATAAAAAAAGCCACGGTCATTGAAAGATGTAAACGTCTCCAAATTTATCACAATTATGTGATTTTGGTCGATTTTTAACTTCGATGCCATTTTCAGTATGCATATAAGTTACCGAGATCTACAAAACTCCTTTTTTTTAAATTTTCGTTATAGGCTTCGATAAAAAGTTAAAAAGTGAGTTTTTTGATTTTTGTTTCTCATTCTAAGTTATAGCGGAATTTCAAAAAAGCATTCCAGTTATGTTCTAATAAACTGATCCCCCCATCATCTAAAAAAAATTAAAATCAATTTCAAATCGAGTCACAGTATTTATATATTATATAAAATTCATTTATATTAAAATTCAGATCAGTTCGTCAATCTAGTCAATTGCAGTTTCTGGCAACGCTTTGGTAAGCCACTGTACATGGAAAATATGTCCGATAAATAGGCGCAATCGAAATCGCTGTAAAAAGTTTACATTTTTTGTCATAAAATTACACGATAGGTCACTGAATATTAAAAATACGCGACGGCGATTGCTCGTCCGATCAGCCTGTTATCAAACCGGCCGGCATTCTTCGGTCTTTCGCTTTCGATTGCGGGTCCTCGTATTCGCAACGCACGCTTGTATTCACATACTATGAACGTATCTATACGTCAAAACCAGAGGCACATACCTATGTACAATATAGTACATACAGCAGTTACTCCGACCCGTACTCCTACACTATACTGGTGTATAGTATAAATGTACGAAGACGATTGAAAGATAGAATTTATTATATATTTTTAATAAAAAAATAAAACTTAGGTAGATCTAGCGTATTGTAATAACGAATATTTGATAGAAATAAATAAAAACGATTAATAAGGAATACGATTTCTTTCATTTATACTATACACCAGTATAGTGTACAAATCCGAGTGGGAGTAACTGTAGTTACACAGGACATAGAACGATAGAATATAGAATATCGCGTGAGTCAGGAACGCGTGGAGAAACAGAAACAGCCGTAGAGAGGAGCAACACCGATGACGTTCGCGGCGGAGGGGACAGAAGGCATGGATCGCGACGGTAGGGGAAGGTGTCTACGGCAAGAGGGAAGGTGACAGGCGGCTCGAGTGAAGGGGATGGGGTAGGGTCGTGGGGGGAGGGAGGTAGAGTGCGTGCGCGGTCGAGTTGAACGCCGCTGTCAGTGTCAATTGGTTCGCCGCGGCGACTTGTGCTGTTGTCGACGCGTAAACCAAACGTTACATCCGCAGAAGCATTTTTTTTTGGTCGATCGCGCTCCGTCGCAGTCGGAAACGGCAAGTTTGCACCGTTCTCGGTCTCCCAGCGATTCTTGTTGTGCGTATACGAAGAACCAACGAGGACAAGCAGCGAGGCAGGCGCCCGGCAACGGTGATTCGTGAAATCGGAATTGGAATCGGCATCGATCAGACAGAGCACCTTTAATTCGTTCCCAGCTACCTATTTTGTTTCGTCGACGTCTGCCCGTCACGGACGACGGGCAGCGACGTACCCGTCGATCTGCTGCGAAGTTTGCTATTTTTGTTGTTGTTGTTGTTTGGTGGTCCCGCTGGAAGCGCTCTGTATCCACCCGGGAACCCTATTGGTGAGAAACCGACACACAGTGCGGCATTCGACTCTGTTCGAGCGTGAGACTAACCGCGAGAAGCCGCGCGACAGCTCGCACGTATTCTCGTCGAATCTATTCTCTGCTCGGAACGCCGCCGGTCGGAAACGTCACGTGTGGGTGCCGGACAACTGGCGTACGCGGCAATCGATCGCGCATAAACATAACCGCGCGCACAGTGGGCCAGGAGAACGTTCTTCAGAATCGGATATACATGTAAACCGTATACCTCCAAGGCATCTTCGAACACCGGTGGAACGTGTTTTCTCATCGCGTCCCGACGACAGCAAGGCGAGAGGCTCTTAACTGATGTAAGTACGACACCCTTAGCGGCGAGCGTTGTTTATCTCGGCCTCCATATGGCAACTCGCGGAATCCGTTCACCCTCCATGTTGGAGAGCATCGATCCCGGGGTCTAGTGATCCGATTCGAACGCGGGGTTCGGATCGCCGCGCGAGGCGCGCCGTTTACTTTTCTCCGCACCGGGAAAACTAGCTGCGAGCTTGCTGCGCACTTGCACCGCACGGCCGATGATTCTAGAAAACCGAGTCATTCGTGGGAACGTTCGAGCGGGTTCCGGGTCGAACTTTCCGCGAAAAATCCCACGGCTCTTATTCTCGAACGGTCTTTCCGTAATTCTCGACGACGAGCGACGTAGCTGTCGTTAGCGAGCTACCGCGTTACCGACAGCGTTTTCAAAACAGCCGTATGCGACCGTAAACGCGGATATACGAACGGCCGCGCTCTTTCTAGAACGCGCATCGTCCGCGCAGGCGCGCGACCTTTCCTAAGTCCTTTTCTTCCTTTCGCCGCGACCGTACATAGCTTTTTTTCATGCGCTTTTTTCCCTGTTTACCCCCACTCGCCATTCCAGGGGAAATGACTAGCGTGTGCTCGGCACTCGGCACTAGGTGAAATTCGAGGCAGAATTCTTGGATATTACGGCAAAGTGGACGCGTAACGCGTAAATTGCTAGTGTAACTTGAGAAATCTGATGTTCGATTTTAACATTAAACCTACCACCGCCGGTCACATGACCGGTTCCATAGTTTTGATTTCGTAATTATTGAAATTGTAAAGCTGCTTTCATTAAACATTGTTGAAAATATTTCTTTGTTCAAGCAGACGCTACTATAAAGGTTATGAAAAGATTGAATAAATACTATCTCATAATTATGAGATAATGATGAGACAATTTTTGTTAGTCGCTTTTAGATAGGTATGTTTAGTGTCAACCCTTTTAAATTTAGTTTACGGAGACTTTTTGAAGCCACTGTATAATATTGTAGAATCAAGTTATTATCTTAACCCTAGAATGATCCGGTGGGGTTACCGGCGACCCCACAACATTTTAAAATCGTCTGCAAACGTGTAAATAAATACCAAAACATTGAGGTTTTCCTTGTCCTTCTAACTCATGTCATACTTCATATTTTATATTTTGAAAATAATAAATAATATTTTGATTATTAAGGTTTTATTTTGAATTGCCCGTAACCCCACAATGTTACTTATGCCGAAAAATGGAAGGGGGTCGGTTTAGGGTTAATTGTTCGTTTATAACAAATCAAAATCAAACATTTTCATGTCACATACAGTGACTCCTGTTAATATTCGGACAACTTTTACGCCACAATAACATCTTTGTACTACTAGATTATGCCTAGAATTCTTTATTAAAATTTTGCTACTTCTTAGAATGAAAAACGAAAATACAAACTAAACTAAAAATTAAAAAATTTAGCTTTCTTATCTGAGCTTATAACAAAAATTTATAAAACGCGTTTTATAGATCTGTGTTTTGCAGACCGAATGAAAAGATGAACAATATACATTTTTGATTTCCTTTTCCCTCTCAACCAATTGCAATTTTTATTAAAACTCCTTCACACACCGTCCAGTAAACTAGACTTTTTACCATAAAAAAAGAAACGAATTTGCTGCTATTCCATTTTAAAATGTGTTCGAACACCATTTTCGTGAGTCACTCCAGGTATTTTTGTAATTTTCTGCGCATAACTGTACACGGACAATTCTGGAATGATGAGTTTCTACTTGTCATCCCTTTAAATCTTTTATTAGACTTTGACGCTGCGCGCTTAATTACTTTTTGCAGCTGCTGTAGAATTGACAAACGTTTGAAGTGATAAATTTTTCAATTGTTCTTTTAATTGCAATTTTATCAGTGTCAGAACAAAGCAACCAATACTTGGAATTGGAAATATTTTTATTCCTAATAACCGAGTACTCCGAGTAATAAAGAAATTACTTTAATTTTCGAGAAAAGAATATTTTTTGAAAAAAGGAACTATCTCAATACATTCCGAGTCTTATTTGTCGATCATTGCGAACATCTTCCTTATTACTTCTTAGTTGTCGTGATTTCTTTATTAACGTTTATGCTCATGTTTATGTTGACCTTGGTATGAGTTGTAAACGATTAAAGGACGCAACAATCGTAGTTTTGTCCCGATTTTTAATACTATCGAAAAATGACACTATAAAACTTTGACACTAT
>CM052151.1:1804427-1855088 GCA_028455555.1 Augochlorella aurata | reverse complement strand
GATTAATACATAATAAGTGAAGTAATTCACCGCTTATCCGTAATGAGTCACTGGATCGCACTATTATACAAAATAATGTTTACTCATCCGCTTGGCATTCCAACGGAAATGACCAGCGTGTGATAGAGACTAGGTTAAATTTGTCGAATATGACGATAAATCGAGAGCGTAATGCGTCAATTTCTAGCGTGTAATCCGAGAAATGTGACACTCGATTCGAATACGGAATAAACACGGTATTATTCCACTCAGCCGTTATGTCTAATAGGATCGCAGTATTATGCGAATTAACTTGCTCTCTGTCTCGAAGAATTTGTCAGACTTTAGACGCATGCTTCTCAAGGTGGTACAAGGGCTAGAGAGAGAGAGAGAGAGAGAGAGTATTTTGCTCGATGATTGATATACGAACGCACTGGCGATTTTAAATAGGACACGTTATTATGAATACGTATGAGATGGCGCCTGAAACGTATCACGAATAACTGACGAATGAAATTCAATTCGAGTAGAAAGCGCATAAAATATTTTATTTATGAGGTCGATTGTTTTTCGACTTTTGAAATATGGTTGGTTTAAATTAAATTAAATAAAGAATAACGAGCGATGAAAATCGGAATCTGAGAAATCAAAATCTCTGCGCGAATTCGAGTTTTGAGCCTATTGAAATCAGAATATGAATAACGTGAAAAAAATACGTACTTGTAACATTAATTGTACTTCGAAATTTGAGTTTTCATTTATCAGCTGAACACTTTACCGACCAGTCATTCGACCTGAAACATTTATGTCAAAGAATAATTAAATCTACTAACATTTTTATATTTTCATAACATTAGCATTAAACAATATTTATTTTATCTATTTTATTTATTTTATTTTTATGTTATTTATTTTATTAATCGCGGAAAGTATCTAATATTTAAAAAACTATATGATAGTATGGGAGCTTACTTTTGTCTCAGTAATAGATAACAAATTGTTGGTTGCCATGACAACCGATTTACTGGAATTAGATCAGCATCAGAATAAAAAACTATTTTTATATTCGCGTTTCTCGGCTGTTGAAATAATAACCTGTGAAATCGTAGATTGTAACTTGAATTCAGAATTCCACATGGTTTATTATTGCACCGCATTATGTATCGTTCCAGTCGAGAGACTTTTAAATCTATCTTGTGTAATTTGTTTACTTTACCGACGAAGTTGTTTGATTGTAATTCACGTACTGTTCACTACATATATTGTATCTAATCCTACTAAATTATTAATAGGAAAATTATTCTTTTTCGCAATATTGTCTTCCGGGAAATATCAAAACGATCAAAGTTAAACACTCTCGTACGTATATTCTTGGAAACGAAGTGATTGGGGGGCGGAGATGATCATTCATGTCGATTGTTAATCCATCTGTTAAAGGTAATTACATACACGGATTCTTATAAAACACGTCGATTAGACGTGTTTTCGCGACAGGCGAATCCAATTATTGTCCCGTCGTGTTTTATCGCATCCTGTACCTCGAGATATTTATTCGCAAAGTCTCCATGTATATACGTATCGTTAACGTTTCTTCTTTAGTACGTGCATTTTAAGCTATCTGGTATACTTATCCGAAACGCAAATTTATTCGAAAACGAAAATAAACTTAATTAATAATAATTTTATTAACTGAATTTATTTACCTGTTTCTTTATTCCTATAAAAAATAAAATAAATAATAATGTTAGAAATAAAATTTTCTGTGAACATAAATATATTAATTCACCATAAAGCATTCGTGGTATTACATCCTGAATTCAAATAATAACAAATATGTGAAAAATTATTAATACAATAAAATTCAGTAATATTAATTTAATTTCATATTAACTTTATATATTCATTAATTGTTTAAAAATAACAATTAAGTTTGAGTATCCTACCATTTTTATTAAACCGTAATCTACAATCGACATTGACAAATTCTGGACATTCTACAAGATGAAATTTGATTTAGTTATTTGCTTTTTAATGTTCTTTATAGTTGCTGTTATGTTTAAACGTATCTCCAATCAATACTTAGAATTTCTATAAATGCATGACTCTGTGAATCATAGATAATTGAATTTCGACAACTGAGAAATATTCGCAAGAATGTATGTATTGATTGCATGAAATTTGTCCTTTCTAGCGTTTCGCGAACAAGCTCTTTATTCGAAACGCGTGAAAGTGTTCGTACGTCCTTGTACCAATAAATATCACTTTCAGCTGGAACAAAAGAATAGAATGCAATAAAACGTCCAGTCCCACTGCCCCGCTTCCTACATACGTATATTGCATTTGATGCAGTTTGTCTCTCAATGGGTTTTATTAGTACTCGGGATTATTAACTCTGACCAAGAGTTATTTGCCGATGTCTAAAACTGTGCGAGAACTTTATTCGAGACCGTTAACTACTGCTCTCGTTGTTCCTTTCCGTATACCTGTTTAATGAAATAATTAGATTAATTTCAGTTTCTGCCTTTTTCTAATGAAACATAATCTAACGACCGGAGAGATTGATAATCTTTTCATGTATAATATAAATTTTCAATATTATTTAATTCTTTTAATATATATATTTTTATATATTTCCGAAAAATAAAATCAATAAAATAATACTAAATACTAAATTATAAAGTGCTGCAACAACTCCTGTATTTTCCGTTACAACTGAAATTATAATCAATATTATGCCGCAAAATGGTGTTGATATTTATATGTAAAATCGTTTCAAATGTGGTACTATTATGAAGTCTTTAAGGTGTCAAAAGACGCCTCATGGTAGAAATAGGTATACCATATGAACATTTTTAGATCCAGGATGAGCTGGAGGAAAATGATATCGCTGAATTAATTTAACAACTATTGTACGAAAAGTCAACATTTATGGAGAAATAATTAAACTTGGAGAAGAATTTAAAGTTAAAATTTGAAAAGTATCTTTTGACACCGCTTGATGGAAATAGTGTTAATGCTCTGCCATTGTTTGTGTCACCAAGATATATTGGTAAGAGTTGATATTACAAATCTATTTAATGATGTTAGTCTACTTTGCTTCGGCTACTTTCTAGATTTTACATTTCTTATTGTTATGTGCTCTGAATTTTGTTCTATGTTTCCTTACAGACTGAATTTTTTGTAGTGGGTCTTTAGCGGAGGTGGCGGAGGTGGCAGAGGTGGCGGTAGTGCTCTAGTTGCATTTTTGTGACCACCTTCGTCCCAGGTATTGCCGAAGGAAAATCGAATATCTGGTCGTACGGCTTAATACGTTATTCTATTCGATCGCAGTAGAGGGTACACAGCTGTCCTTTCCTATCAGAAATATTGTCCCACTGTTTGTAAACTCGCAGCTCGATCGGAACACGGCATCGTGTATGAAAATATCTCTTTTGTGTTTAATTATTCCGAAATTCAAGGTGAGTTGATACAATATTTTCAGACAGTTAAATCTCAAATTACAGTACTGCATAAGTGACGAAACTTAATTCCAATTTTGTTCTGATGTTGATAAATGTGAACGAAATAGGATTTCCGTTTTTATATTATAAAACAGATATGATTATCGAACTTCTCTTGCAATTTCTGCAACTTTTAACATTCCTTCGTATTATTACATGTCTTTCAGGGTCTATTTCAATCATATTTTATTTTTAACAACCTTGTCAAATGTAGCTTTTTGCTCAATGAATGGTTTTTAGGTAACCTACACCTCTATTTCCAACTGCTTCAATTTTAACATTATTTCTATCAAGCGATGTCAAAAGACACTTTTCAAATTTTAACTTTAAATTCTTCTCCAAGGTTAATTATTCCTTCACAATTAATGTTTTGACTTGTCGAGCAATAGTAGTTAAATGAATTCAGTGATAACATTTTCCTCCAGCTATTTCTACCATGAGATGTCTTTTGACACCTTAAGGATTTCATAATAGTGTCTAATTTTAAACCGTTTTGTTTTTGTTAAACACACTTTATTTTTCCAATTTCATATCACGCTGTTTGTTCACATGACTTTAAAAATATTTGTATTTAAATCAAAATACATACAAAAGTAGTTTTAGAGTATCGATTATAATCACATCAGAGAATTTCTAATACAGGAGTTGTTGCATAACTTTGTTTTCCGTCATGTTGCATTTCAGTGCAGATCATTGCAGTGACGAATTCTAAAAAGATTGAATAATACCTTTTGTTCTCCATTCCGGTAGTGAGTTCAGTACAAGTGAATTTTGTTTCTACAGATATCTATCTATAATAATAGCTGTATAGCAACCAGTGATTTGTACAAACTATGGTATCATATAAAGAGAGCTTTATTAGAATGCTGTTTTTATGATTATTATTAAGTTAATAATATTACTGTGCTTGGTTATCTTTCTAATAAAATAAAACAGTGAAGAAGATAATATCTTTTTATTATTGTTCCTGTTGAGGTAAAACATGTTTGATTAAATCCATGTATATTCATATTTTGTAGATTGACGAATTTCAACCTGATTAAATAATCGCTAATAAATTCGCATTAATATATCAATAAATATATTGCTCAAATTGTCTATATTTAATTAACAATTTGAAATCCCGACAGTTTTGTCAGTTACTTGCATTTAAAGGTGTCAAGAGACATTTGGTACATACAAAAGAAGTAGTGTTAAGTGTGCGTGTTATTTTTTAATTGTCAAAATACAAAATATGGTAGCTAGACATTTTGAGGAGACGCAACAAAACTTTACAAAACTTACCCAGTTTTCTGGGAATTGCCGGGTGATCTAAAGGTATAATTATAACTGCGTCTTATGTAGGTAGATGAAGATATACGAGCACTTTTTCTATTGAAATTAGGACACACATCTGAAGCACACCTTCTAACATGTATTGATTGTGACCCAGCACAGGTAGTCTCGAGTTGCAACGGCCAGAACCTGTACAGCTGTCGCAACGCGGCCAAACGGGCATAAATCCGGGGTTCGTAGACATCTGCGCATCCCGTGGAAGGTTTCTCACTGGAAAATTCGCTTTTCAATCGATTCAACCGCTTCAAAAATTCTTTCATCGAGACGTCCCGTACATTCGAACGGACGACGACAATACACACGCGCAAAGACCGCTGACAACTAAAGTTGGACATTGTTCGAAGTGTTTCGAATAAATATTTATCAAAAATAATTATACAATATTTTATTCGAATAACAATTATTTATTATCCATCATAAATTATTCTATCTGTTCATTCGAATCATTGTATAATAAATTGTTCGAATAAATTAATGGAATAGAGATTGTAAAATTATTCGAATAATAATGCGAATAATTATTCGATCTACCCAATAGCAACAAACCTTCTGATGCAACATATGAAAAAGTTAATTGTAAAAGGTAATATGGTAGAAATGAATCGATAAATTATGGAAAAACTCTTTATATTCTGCTGTTTTTATTCAAATCGATTATTTTCCGTATGAATTCCGGTATGAATGAATTCTTATCCGAATAGAATCTTATTCGAATGAATTCCTATTTCGAAAAATTTGTATCTAGATAAATTTTTATTCGGTCCTATTGCATTCGATAATGTCGAATGAAATTATATTCGTTAGTCTCTATCTTTTTCGCGCGTCATCCGAATACAATTTAGCACAACTCTGCTGACATCATGCAGCAAATTTACGGTCGTAATATATGTAAATGCATATATTGCTTTTTATTAAAAAATGTGGTACAAGTACTTTATCCATAGAAAATGACATAGCATCGTTACTATAATTTTCCAGACATCTTTGATTATCTGGCACAAAAATGTTTCCAATATTTCAATATAAAGAACTGAAAAGAAATATTTTTCCAGATAAAATGGAGATCACCTCAATTTTTACAACATCAATATATATTTTAAGTTTCATAATATTCTAGCTGGTGTCGAGATAACCTTGAATCTTGAAATAACGCTAGAATAATTTTGGCCACGGAAAGCGGATTCCCAAACCACTGAGGAGTAGATTGTAGTGGCAGTTATAAAGGTACTGATATTACAAGGGCCTTCATTGCGTTACAGCATATAATTATATTTATATCCTGTTGATTTTCCGGAGTAGCCTTTTGATCTTCCGTTCGACTTTGCCCAACTCTTTGCAATTCGTCGTTGGATGGAGCTCCTCTTCCTTCCTTCCACAGTTTGTCCTTTCTCTCTTGATCATCTATTTGTCTTTTTTATCAGTACTTGTTTCGAACTTTGTCATTTCATATCTGACATTTACCGTATTCGTTACTTATCTTCCTTCGTCGGCAAATGAAGCAGTAAACAATTAACTTTATTTAAAGTGTTTCGCCCGATGCTTCCCATCGAAAACGATTTTTAGATGTCTTGTCATTTTGTTATTGATTGTTATTGTTCGTAGTAGTAATTCTGAGAATGCACAGATTTTATACCAAAAAATAATATTTATAGTACTTTGTCTTACGTGAATACCAAGTGACCATCCCTTAAGCAAACCTTAAACCTTTTAATATCATAAGCGTTCTATGGTTAAAGAAGGTTATTATTTTGATAAAATGTGTAATACGAATTTACGATGATGTAGAATAATACAAGTATTGGTAATTGTTTTGCAAATCGAGAGAAAAGAAGAACGATCGAGTAATCAGTATGCTAAATGTGCTGGAGTACTGTACAAAACTACTTAATAAACATTTTGTAGTAATTAAACGGTTTCCGAAATAAGAAAAATATTTTTGCGAAATTCTTTCTCTTCAATCTTAGTAGTTCTCGATAAGAAGTAATTGTTCTACGCTTTAACACCAAACCTACCAAGGTCTAAAAGTGACTAACAAATATTACCTCATAAGAATTACAAGATGAAATTTATTCAAATTTTTCATAATTTTTATAATAGGTATGTACCTCAATAAAGAAATATATCGAATAATTTTTAATGGATACAGCATTACGACTTCGATAATTATAAAGTAAGAAATATGAAATCGGTCATTTGACCGGCCATGGTAGGTTTACTGTTAATTGAATCCTTTGTTATACTTTGTGGCTTTTCTCAAACATACTGTTCAAACACCGACAGCTTTCGTTATATAAACATTTGAATAAATCATTTATTCGTTTCGCTCCATTCGCTGGTGGACGATCCACAAATTGAAATTTTATCATCTTTCTATTTTTCTAGGTCAGACGAATTCTTTTACCGTTCGAACATTGCGAGCATACTGCAATATGCCGTAGATTGTAGGGTAGAGTAAAGAATGGATCCATTTGCCGTATATTTTACCCCACAGTATGACTGTATTTTACATTCCCTTTTACGAATGGTTTTTCGAAAATACATTGTCCTGGATCTCTTCTTCCACGCTTTGCGAATGAGTTACACAACCATGAGTAAGTGAACTAAGACACCGAAGTTATGCGAATGGTTAAAACATTCAGATGAAATGTACACGGTTGCAAGAAAAATAACCGCATATGTTTCCAATTTCGATACATTTTTTCCTTCCCTTATTCGAGTCTATCGAATATATTTTCATGATTTTTGTTCTGAGAAATACGTAAATCCTATAGTCTACAGCTCAATTAACTCCTTGCACTATAACAACGTGACAGATTCGTGACGAAGATTTCATACATAAACTACTAAATATGAATTTCATGTATTTCTTTTAAATTGAAGTAACATTTGATTCACCTGTTATTAAAATCTAGGAATAAATGTAGATGAAAACGCACAATGAACAAAAATTCTATCGTTCTTTTAAGGAAATTATTAACACGTTTGTCGCCAACAATCCACCATCAAAATTTTCACAAAATCAAAGCAATTTAATTTATTAAAGCGGAATTAGAAAGTTAATATTGATCATAGGGGATGGAATTAGAACTCTTTCGCATTCGAAACATCCTAGTCGAATTCAGTCTGTTCGGATATATCAAAATGAAAATGAATTTTCAAAATTGTTTAAAAATTAGCGTCACCCATAATTGGGCGGCGCTCAACGTGTTAAACTATCGTGAGACAGTATTTAAATGTAATAGTATACGAGAACTGCGTACCATAGCTGTCATGTACCATAGCTCTTCCAAAAACAGTGGCGTCCGGTTTGACACGCGTATTCGATTTTCTACATTTTTCTGTTACAAATTACTGTTTAAAGATTATAGATCACCAAATGTCACTATAATTACTAATTTATTCTAGCAACGACTTATCGACCAATGGTTATGATTATCAGGATCACTTTCCGCAATCAATTATAATACAAATGTAATCACAAAATAATCGATTTCTGTTCAACTCTGAGGACAAGACATGAGATTTTGTCGGGATTGAGCGAGTCCCGAATCTATTTCTGGTCTCGCAAATATCGAGATTCTCGATAATTTCGAAAACGTGAATTCCGTTTCGGGAATAGCTTTGACCCCTACATAGTCGCATCGTTGTTTATGTATGGTACGTTCGTGCTGTGCGAATTAAAACTCTGTTTTCCTACAAAACATTTGAAACTTGCAGAAAAAGTGTACGCTCGCGTGTATTCTAACAACTGAGTCTGAGCAAATTCGCAATTGTGCGTTTTACTTACGAATGCTTCAAGAATAATAAAATCAAAAGACACAGTCGTATTTAACAAACCTGGATACCAAGTCCGGAAATGTTCGCCTTCGCGAAACTCTCATTTTCGAAGCGATCGAGCGAAATGTGAAAGAAATTGTTCAAAAGACCACACGATTAAAGAATTTCAATTTTTGGTTAAAAATGACAGTTGGAATTAACCGGAAATTTTATTCCTGGCAGTAATCATTATTGGTGATGGAAATTCTATTTCGGTCATTTCGATTAATCTTCGATGAGTATTTATTCTGGTTATTCGTAATAGTTATTGTATTGTATAGATCGTTTCGAATTTAATACTAATTTACTGAACAAACAGTGGAACAAATTATGGAGATTGAGATTACAAGACAGATTGCAATTAGGCTATAGATTTTGCACCTGAAATTGATCCTTTTGTAGATCATATTCACCTTCCTACACTGCAAATTCATACTTTTGTAAATAATAACTCTTTTGCAAAACTAATTAACCCATTTGTAAGTATTATTTACCTTTTGCAAATTTTTCAACAAAAGTATATTTATTTTTGATGAATGCAATTATTAATTAACTTAACCTGACACTCTGCTACAGCATATCCTGTGGCAAAAGGTAAATAATACTTACAAGTGGGTTAATTAGTTATGCAAAAGGCTAAATATTATTTACAAAATATGAATTTGCAGTGTTAAAAGGTGAAAATGATCTACAAAAGGATTAATTTCAAGTGCGAAATCTGTAATCCGTATTGTAATCTTAATCTCCGCTGTTTGTAAATTAGCATTAAATTTGAAACGGTTTGTACAATACGATACTATTACGAGTAACCAGAATAAATTCTCTTCATTGAAAATTAATCGAAATGGCCAACTGTTATTTTTAAGTAAAAATTGAAATTCTTTAATCGCGTGGTCTTTTGAACAATTTCTTTTACATTTCGCTTAATCACTTTGATTTCGATAATAAACACGTCTTTGTTACTGGATTTATTGAATCTATGGCCAATGATTCAGCAGATTCATAAAAATTCGTCAAATAACTGTCAAATAATACCCGCCCTTCAATTTACACGAATTTTCGTTCCCTGTGGATTTATTTTAGGCGAATGAAAACGCGTAAATAGAGTCTGCGAGTACAAACAAAACAATATTGAAAATAAAACCTAGTATGAGTTTTAGAAATATATATCTATTTCACATAGTTCAATAAAAAGATAATTTCCAGAAAACAAAAATAAATTGTGTGTGTCACTATCGCTATTATAATTTTAAACAATCAACCTATTCGTTTTAATTCGCTCAAACTCATCACTTTGATCGCTTGAAACATTTGGAAATCCGACTTCGTTGTCATTGCTGATGGAAATCTTTTCGAACAATTTTCTATCAATATCTTCCTTTAAGAGGTCTTCTCAAATTTTCTAATATTTGTTGCAGCGTTTCATTAAGTTTTGTCGAAATTTGAATACTCGTCAAATGTTTGGACAAACGTCTACAATGGCACTTTCCAATTCATTGGTTGATTCATGAATTTTGCAAAGATCTAATGGCTGCGTAAATTCAGATCGCTTCAATCGATGTCACATAGATAATGTAATAGCGTACCGCATAAATTGTGGGACTGTAAAGGTGGTACCTTTATTTCGAAAGATTTTCATTACTTCTCAAGCGAGAGAGAGATCGCATGGAAATCGCATTGAGAGCCGTTGACAAAGGTTCGAGGTCGACGAAGTCCGGCGGAAGGATTAAGTGAAGGCGTCACAATGATTAACCTTCAAGCGTGTGTTGACGGAGGATTGCGGGCAAGGGAGACGATGTAGCGGACAAGGCAAATGAAATTACCGAAAAGAGAATAATGCGATTTTATCGGCGACGACGCGCTGCGACACGGCATCGCGTTTATTGTATATGAGAGGCCGTAAAAGTTCTCAGAGACCAAGCCGTGGATTATGTTAGCGTAGAAGAGGAACAGCCTGTTGCACTCCATCGACGACACGGTTGCCCTAGGTCGCGTCATTCGAACGTCTCGCGCGCGTATTCTCGAGCACGGGATTTCGTAATCGTTCTAACAATACACGATCGGGTTGAGCGAGCGGCCGAGCGAGCGCGACAAACAAGAGATTGAAGAGATCCGCTCGCTAGCAACGGAAGAATGCGAAGAAGAAACTGTGTTGTAACACTTCGCCACGCCGCAAATGAATTCTCAGCGTCGTGCGACGCCGTATAGTGATTCGAGCAATGGAAAAGTATCGAAAAATATACTTTTTTAAAAATTTTTTTATAATATAATCGTAGTCTAGAGTCTTTATTCATATGTAAACAATTGAAAAAAAATCAAGAAATCTTCCTCAAGCATTTGAACCGTTTATTTTGAAAGCGGTGCAAGTCCATTTTCTGTTGTTCTGTTCAACATGCATATAAGTTATCGAGATCTACAAAACGCTTTTTTAAGTTTTCGTTCTAGGGGCAGATAAAATAATTAAAGAATGAGAGTTTTTTTACTTCCTTTTGTCTTTCTAAGCAATAGCATAATTTTAAAAAAGCTTTTTAGTTATGGTCTAGTTATCTGGTCCCGCTATCATTTAAACAAAATTCAAGTCGATTAGTCCAGTTCCAGAAAAATTGCTTTTTTGAAAGCAAAAAAAAAACATTGCAATTTTTTTAACATAATTGTATATTATTTATATACAAATCGATTCATCTTGGCATTCTCTCTAAAAAATTAAGGTACTTAGGTCGAAAATTAATTAGATTAGACGATATGATTTTTGTTCCGAGCGCTCATAAGATCGAACCATTGTGCGCAGCGCCGCCTCGGATTATTTAACCGTGATTTTTGCCACGATCGCGATCGCGATCTCGGACAACCTGTTGACTGCGCAATTAGCCGCGCAGCGTGCCAAAAACAGACGCATCTCCGCGTTATGCGCAATCGTTAACCTTAAAGCATCTGCTTGACATTCCGCGGCGCATCTCGATCGAACGGCCGACACAAATTAAATAATCTTATCCGAACGACTTCCACACAACATTGTGTTCCGAGACTCGGTGTCCTTATCGCGGTCTATCTCGATTTATCGCGTTCTGGTTGCTTCTATTGCGTCCCATTTCGTCATCTGGTTACGGCGCGCGATGTAATGGAGGCGGAATACTAAAGCGACCGATTACTTTTTTGTCGTCGCGTTCTTGTGTAACATATTAACTCCATCGCAATTATTTCATCGACAATTATTATTTCATCGACAATTATTATTTCATCGACAATTATTATTTCATCGACAATTATTATTGCATCGACAATTATTATTGCATCGACAATTATTATTGCATCGACAATTATTATTTCATCGACAATTATTATTTCACTGCCATGATTTCATCGACACCGCGTCCGCCGACATGTTTACTCACCGACTCATTTAAATCCCGGACCGTCACTTAACCGACAATTATTTCGCCCACACAAATTTTCGTCGACGATCGTTTCATCGACACTTTATGAAATGAAAATAATTAGGAATTATCGATGAAATTAGGTGCCGATGAAATAATCGTCGACCAAACTTCGTGTCGGTATTATTATTGCCGGCGAAGTAACAGTAACCATGACTGGAAACTCGTTTATCGAGTTGAAAATCATTTTGGCATTATTACAGGGTTTAAAATTACAGTATAGCACATTGCTGAATTCGTCTTGACACAAGCTAAAATATTATTCAGTTAAAAATGTATATTAATATCAAAAAAATAAGGTGGACATCGTTTTTTAAAAATAAAATTTTGTCTCCGAAAATTTTTGTATTGTAATTTATAAAAAATTGAATTCTGATGAACTTCTGTTGGGAACATTTTGTTGTCACATCAACAAATACGTGTGAAAAATTGTTGAAAGTTTCAGTAAAGAAAAGAATTAAATATTAATATTCATTTTTTATTTAATTATTTATCTTTATTTAATTAAGATCGTGCTTTGCATTATCAGTGGCATTGTTATTTTTGTTTACAAGAAATTTTCAAAATCCTTATTTTATCCTGAGCCGTCCGTGTATACATATAAAACGTTTATTCAAACAGGTTAGTTCATGGTGTACAATAAGTTCTTAGCATAATTGGAATCACTTTGAATCTCCAAATTTTGTCTTCAGAGTGATATCCCCAAACATATAATTCGCTCAAATGGCTAATATTTTAGATGTTGAATCTTCAATACATGTACAGAAACATTTTTTCGAAACGTGAAACTTCAACGACTTGACTTTGGCCACGATAAAAGGTTTCTAGCCGACTGTGCGTTCGAAGAAACAAATTAAACGATTTGTCCAGAGATGCAGCTTCGACGGTGACGTTTTAAGAGGCTGACGCATTTATGATGACCCACTATTTTAATGCGATGATGCTCTTGTTTGATGGTGGAACATTGTGGGCCATAACGACGTGAAGTAAAGCAATACTGCAGCTCACTCTTTTTAATAGACAGAGAAAAGTATTTGGTTAATACTATTTCTATCAAGCGGTGTCAAAGGATACTTTTCAAATTTTAACATAATTTAATTATTCCACCACAACTATTTTGTTGACTTTTCGCACAATAGTTGTAAAATTCAGTGATAACACATTCAGTGACAACGTCTTTGAGACGTCTGGTGTGTGACATTTGGGACTTCTTTAAGACGTCTCGAATGCCCTACGAACATCCTAGAAACGTCTTGTGTTACAAATCAAGATGTTTTTTAGATGTCTTTAAAACATCCTTTACACGTCTAAGAGAGATTTTATGGACGTCTTATGGACGTTTTATGAATGTTTTCAACACTATTTCTGCCAAGCACTGTTAAAAAACACTTTTAAAATTTTGACTTCAAATTATTCTCCTAGTTTGATTATTCCACCAAAACTACTTTGTTGATTTTTCGTATAATAGTTGTTAAATCAATTCAGTGATATTTTTCTCCAGCTCATCCTGGATCTATAAATGTGCATATGGTATACCTATATCTACTATGAGGTGTCTTTTGACACCTCATATAGTATTTCATATAGTAAATCAAGACACAATAGTGTCTTATTTTAAACCATTTTGCTTTTGTTAAACACACTGTTTAAAATTTTAAACACATCATTACGACTCTGTTTAACATTCTTTACATTACAATTCATTAATTTAGCTTCTAAGCCTTCCGTCTTCAGTAAATACGGGAAGAAATGAGAAAGTCTTCGCCCTAGAAACCAATTTTATGTTTCAAATATATTGGGTTCACTGTGAAGAAGTAGAATAGTAAAGTATTGCCAAATGCTTGTCAAATGCTGTTTGTTACTAATAAATTCCCATATTAGACAGAAAATTTATATTTATCATATGGCAACCCTTACTTCAATGTTTAAATATTAATAGTAGATGGGTAAAATTTAACTTCGACTCGAAAGTTTCGAGCAACGTACATATTCATTAGATCGTGTTCGAAATCTTCGTAACGAGTCTGACACGATATTATAGAGCAAAGGATTAATTGAAAGAGACAAAGATTTTGTACAAATTTGAAAATTGAGGTGAGGCCAGAAATCATCGTTTTCCAATCTACTGTATACATATAGTCCTACGCTCAAAAGTTGAGTGAACACAAGCGCGACATTTCACGCGACACGCGACCTATAGTTCCATGTATATACAGCATATTGCGGTAATAGCTTAATTTTCGGTTTCGGGAGAAATGTCAGCGTGGATCCATTCGCGAGGTGCTCGAGGAACAATCGAATTTATGAAGTTAAACGTCGAACAGAATGCAACGCGAAAGCGTACACGTGTCACGAATAAATCGAAGCTAGGAAAGGAGCGAACCCGTGCAACGTCTCGTCGTGTTACTCGCCAGTTGGGCAACAACCATTCGCTCGTATCTTTCGTGTCTCGGACCAGTGAATGCGATTCGCCACGTTTCCCCTGTGCATCACGGCTCGATTCCTATTGGGAGAGCGAATCGAGATAGCGACATTACGTGACACGATACGTCGCGCACGTGCGTCGTGTTCGAGTTGTAATCTCGCCACTGAATTTTCCAATCACGCCTTTCACTCGTCGTCGTCTCGACACTTCCTCCTTTCCTCCTATTATCTTTGCGTCGGATGATTCGCCTCGGTTACACCGTCGCACCGCACTCTGCCACTTCGATCCGAGAATATTCTATGGACTACGTGAAAACTCTCACCGCGTCGAACATTCGGGCAACGCTGTTCAACCAATTCAGCCCCGACATCGGTGCTAATTCGTTCATTATCCACCGCGCCGCACAGTGCTGGCAATCGTAGAATTAGCTTGAATTAATTAATTATCGTTTGCTAAAAGATCGAACTTTCTCGTATCGGCTTTTATCAAACGTGTCACTTTATAAATGTTTATCGCATTTGAAAACAATGAAATTGACAGAATTTTGTAAACATTGTAATTAGAAAATGAATTTAAATATTTAAAAATATTTAAATTTAAATATTTGAAAAATTAAATATTTTTCACCGTGAAAATGACCCGCCTTGTTATTGACATCCTAGAGAACCTATTCAATAATATTTGTCAACTTTTTATCATTTCTCGTGCTTCAAAATGCTGGTGTCTATAAGAAGTATTGCTTATAATTTATTTATGAAATTAATATTCAATTAACTGTGGAGAATCGTCAACGTTAATCGTACTCATTTTCAGCATGCATAATCATACTAGTATCACTTCCAGAAACGTCCCCAGATGAAAATGATTATTGTTTAAAGCGGCGCTATTATTTCAAAAACTCGAATAACTGAGGTCAAAGCCTGAAAGTTGAGGGTGGAAAACATTTTCCACGAATATCATGGAGACTACTGTATATGATGGAACGGTATCACCATTTGTTTAAGAATATATTTAATATAATTTATTAATGGACGTCATTTTGAACATATGCTGAAATAAATTTTTCTTCACTATTTGTTCTGTCATCGTTATTTCACTATTTACGTTAATTGTCCTAGCTTCATGAATTTTTTGTACTCAAGGTCACGCGAAGATCGTAACATTTAGGTCGTTGGACTCGTCTTCACCTTAGTCATCATACTGTGATTATAAAAATATATCCGGTAGTAGGAAGATGAAGAACGTTGAGAGCGATAGCTGTGCTATTTAGGGGTTTTGAAGGTGTTTGACGCGTGTAGGGAAGTCGAAGAGAGTGGTGGACGATGGACTGATGTTGAGGGGAGGTGAGAGACTGGACCTAAGTATATAGGAAGTGCGAAAACGTCGGGAGAAGGTAATTTAAACAGACAGAGAAATTGGAGGACAGAGAAGTTGGGGTGATAGTGTCGAGGGCGAAGATAGACAAGCGACAGGCAGACGATAGCGGAGGGGAAGAAAGTCAGGTACGGGAGCAAGATCGATAGTGCGACGGTCGATAAAGGTCTCAATCGAATAGGTGAGATATTGGGAAGGGAAGTTTGGGGACTACACTGAGGAGCATAAAGTGTACCATTAAGTAATTTTTTGAGGTGATCGAGTTAACAAAAAATACCCTGTATACATATTATTGCTATACATATGGCAACACAGACGATGACTTACAAATATTTGCTCGTTATTATTATCCGAGATGAAAAAAAGAAGAATCTAAAGTAGAGATATGGCTTATCCACTGGACGGAATGCATGGAGGCTAACAAGTTCGCTACCAGAGTTTTAGCTACCATCGCCGTAACTGTAACGTTCTATTAAATCTGTTTTCCTACATAGAGCAGGAGAGGCGAAAAAGAGAGAGAGAATGGGAAAGCATAAAGCGGAAAAGATGATAAGGACAACAGCCAAAGGAAAGGTTATGTCAAGAAGAATTGACATTCAAAGTTATAAGAATTGAAGATCAAAGAGGAATTGAGAAAAGACAAAGGAGGGCTGGTAGCGGATGGAATAGGAAGGCAGATGGTGCGAGTAGGAAGCCTAGGAGAACGGGGAAATTTTTGGGAAAAGCGATAGAACAGCGATGTGTTCAAAAGCAGAAGTCAGAAAAGGAAGAAAAGAAGGCAACGACCATAGTATGTTTAAAGAGTATGGTAATGGAGTATTTCGGACAGTGAAGATGATAAAAAGTGATTAGGAGAGATGGAGAAAGGAATTTGAGGTTATGTTAAGGCAACGCGATGCAGAGCTTCTGTGTTACGGTAATTCAGAATTGTAATGCTCGCTGTTCATTCCGTAGATGCCTACGCCACTGTGCGCAACTCGCTGAGCATGCGTCGCCTTGCGCAGTTATTTTTCCTGAGTATAGTGCCCCGGAGGACGCCAGGAAAACGCGACGAGACGGATGGGAGGAGAATGAGAAGGCGAGGAATGGATGGAGTACGTGGAGAAGAAGAGAGCAAGACTGGATGAAGCGACGAGAATATAGGCAATAAGAGAGATAAGGGTGCTGGATGTAATAGAATAGCGAAGAGAGAAGGAAAGGCAGTGTAGAAAAATAAATATAATAGTTGTTAGTGCTTATGAGCTTATAATAATTTAATATAATAGCAGTATTAATAGTAGTAAATTATTTTATTATATGATACGTGAGGTATCGGGAGATGGACCCCTTGTATTCCGTAAGGAAATCAATAAATTTCATTATTAGTATAACCTTGAACAAAGTCTGCCATCGTAATATTTGGCCCTCTGAATCAACCAATGTCTTCCTCCGACATTTTTCTTCTATCATAAAAAAACAAGCAAGATGTATTAGGTGCTCGAGTTAGCTCAGCACCCCGTATACGGGGTGTCCCAGATTGGAATCGACAAACTCTGACAACACGTTCGAGTAGTCACTCTGAGCGAAACTTGTTGGATACACCAAACATCGGTTCGCCATCGTTTTCGAGATTATGGAAGGAAAGTAATGTGTATTACTATACATACTTTACTTCTGAAGATATGTAATCATATAAATTGCTTAAAGCAAGAATGGTGTAAATCAATTTTTTGCTAAGTTGATTTAGTACCGTCGTTTGCGAGGTTAACCTTTATTATGTTTCGAATAGAAGTTATGCTTCTTTATCTTTATTGGTTTCTCTGCGAAGAACCGGTAAGAACTATCCTTTTTTTTTTAATTTGTTTGTTTAATTTCGCATCTGCTTAATAGCAATTTGCTACCACTTGTGTAACTACAGTTGTAGGGTCACGTATAGATAAAATATATACAATAGTTTTTGCTTAAATTATTACATTATCTTCTTAATCTAGATTTCTTAAGTTACTATAATATATAATTTCGCTAAACAATTTGGTTTCTTCTAAATATGACATAACTTTTGCTTTTACTTTATTGTTGTCCAAACATTCTTTGATGGTATTAGACATTTTTATATGTTATAGTTGATACAAAAAGGTTTAACCGTTTTGGAGAGTATGTACTCATGAGTTATTTTAGTATGTTCAATTGTTAGTCAATCGGAATATACAATTTGTTTGCTTGTTATTAAATATACTACAGGTGGCTAGAGAATATATTTTTTCCGAGCTCATGTAGGAGAGAAGGATTTGACTGTATCCATTCTTGGTTCCACTTATGCAAAATATTTTTTGTTAATTTCCAGAATTTCAATATCATCGAGTTTACTTTCGCAGAGGCTTATATTTTGGTGCCTGCAGAACTCATTTTGCAAATCACCGATTAGAATTAAAGGGATTTTTTATTGAAATTTTCTTTTTCAATTTTCAAGTTTCTAATTGCGAGAAGGCCAAAGATATTTTCCACTGAGTAATCGAACGTAGAAAATATTCCGTAGAAAATGTAGCGTTCATTATGTAAGCCACATAAATTACTTTCTTCCAAGGTCAACGGTACCTTATCGGTTTATGCAATGTTTCGTCAGTGAACGACTTCGAAATAGATCTCGATCATATGAAAAGAGGCATAAATTGGCACTTTAAAATCAAGACGAAAAAGGGATGTATTATTATTATTTATTTATTATTTACGGATAAAAATCCTTTATTACGAGGATATAGAAAATGCAAAAGGTTTAGAGTTGATGGATAAACAGAAGTTAATCCTTTGCATGGCGACTCTGAGGCGCAACTAAAAATTGCTATATTATTTTTCAAAATAATTGTAACAGTATCAGACTCGTTTATATTTAGAGACTGTTGAACGTACCTGCCAATAAGCTCAGTTTCGTATGTATAAATCGCAATAAATCATATAAAATAGAAATACTATAGACCAGAAAATATATTTAAAATATAATTAAAATAGCCTCGAGCGCGAAGGGTTAATCTAGGTTTGTCGTACCCATTCGTGACAGAGCATTTAACACTAAACCTACCACCGCCGGTCAAATGATCGGTTTCATAGTTTTTACTTCACAATTATTGAAATTATAAAACTGCGTCCATTAAAAATTGTTGAAAATATTTCTTTATTCAAGCACACGCTATTATAAAAATTATAAACAATTTGAATAAATTCTATCTATCTCATAATTCTTATGAGACAATTTTTGTTAGTCGCGTTTAGACCTTGGTATATTTAGCGTTAAAGCCGAAAAGTGAGATACAAACACAATCCAAAGAACCGCAACAACGGTTAGCATTTTTCTATATACGATTTAGACAAATATATTCACCATATATTATATTCACCAATTATATTCGCATTATACGTATTTTCTATGAGACGGACGGTCGATGATCTGATTAATGATACTTATATAAACAAGAGGTTATTATATCTATTGTAAAATTAGGTGGCAAGTTACACGAAAATGTAACAGAAAATTTGGCTTCGTGACTACGTAATATTTGCGTGCTAGTTTAACAGTCTAATTGTCAGAAGATAGCTTAATTTCAATATCGCGAAATGGAGTTATGAAATTGGAAAAATATGATACGGCCAGTACGGTTTCCGGTGGAATGAAATTCGCAGAATTCTAGCGTTATGTAAGGCTCTGCGATAGAATACGAAGTAAAAGACTATATCGAGAAATAGCGATCTCATGCTCCTAAATTGAATTGTGCGAGTACGGCTTGCTCGCGAACGAATTTTTCTAGTCAGCTTTCGTTCTGTTACTTGGAGATACGATAGTTGAGAAGCCAATGATCTCTTCTAGATATCACGGAATAATTTTTAGAAAAATTCCATTGATCGTATTTAGCGATTCTTAGTCCAGTCCATCATTATGGTCCCGAGATACACTCTTGCGACTTTCGTCGGATATTCTGCTTTTACCTTTCACTTCCTCCTTTCTTGGTCGACGGACATTGCTGCACATTGTTATTAGTCTTTGTTGCTTGATTTTTATTTATATTCTTTTTTCTCAAAATCACGACTGCTACGATCGGTCGTAATATCGGTTCAAACAGTTTGTTCCGTGCGGTGCCTTTCACTCACCTTGCGTACTTCCTACTTTCGTTGACTTTGTCCCGCGGCTCCCTAGACATCCGACATTCCCGACCCGTGGACGAACTTTCTTGCATCGCGAAGATAGCGCGACTTGCGAACTCGCCATCTCGACGTCACATAGTGATTCGAACAATGGAAAAGAATCGAAAAATCAATACTTTTTTAATAATATAATTGTAATCTAGAGTATTTAATCATATGTAAATAAATTGAAAAAAGGCAAGAAAGTCACACGGTACTATGGACAGCGTTTAATACCTTCAGTTGAAGGTATTAAACACTTGTTATTTCGATTGTTAAATGGTTGAATTATTTATCACATATTTAGTTTTATTGTCTCGAAGTTACGCATCCATCCGGGACCTAATGTATACCTTCGATTATCTTTAAACTAACTTTTCTAAAAAATACTAAAACGTGTCTTGGAATCTCAACGCAAAACTATTCCTCCAACCTTCCTTTTCATTATTATACCAAGTTTTCTTGCCGAAGCTTTCTGGATAATTGTAATCATATTTTTTAGAAGCGCGTCCGAGGATAAATTGGGATATTCTTGAGAATTGAGTTTATGCTCCTTCCAATGATGAAAGAAACGGATGTGTTTCAAAACACATTCCATTTAAACGATTGCGCGGAAGAAATTTATAAAGATTTAGACAAATTTTTCAAAATTCTATGTGTGGATATTAACAATAGATTAACACTAAACTTATCATTAACCGTCAAATGACCGATTTCACACTTGTGATTTCATAATTATTGATGTCGTAGAGCTGCTACCGTTAAAAATCGTTGAATATATCTCTTTATTCAGGCACGTGTTATTATAAAAATTGTGCAATACTTAAATAAATTCAATCTTGTAATTTTTATGAGGCGATACTTGTTAGTCGATTTTTGACCTCGGCAGTTGTAGTATTAAAGCACATCCGAAAAACTTCCAGATTGTATACTTGTTAATATCTTATAAACAATATATTATTGATGTCTGATTTTGCAAATATTTCCGTACATAATTTCTTATTATTTACTAACCTGTTACATTGAAATATTTGTTCCTTGTTTCTGTATCATGTTCAAATATGTGTCAGTTACGTATGTATTATGTGTTATTTGTTTATTTATTATCTTGAAATATGTATTACATATTTGTATCTAATGTATTTATATTATATTATGGATTTTTATGGGTCGTGTCTATGTATATACTTAACGTACCGACTAACCAGCAATTCATAATAAAAAATATTTCGAACAAAAATTAGTCAGTACACAGCTTCTAACAAATTACAGTACTATATATAGATAAAAAATGTCTTCATTCAACAAGAAAACAAAATTATTGCAATTTTTTTAAGGTAACTTTATGTACTCGATTATGCAATGTAAATTAACTCGATTATGTTATGCAAATTAGCTCGATTATGTTATTTAAAATAGCTCGATTTATGTACAAATTGATTCATCTTTGCATTCTCTTTAAAAAGTTATTAAGGTATTTAGATCGAAAATTAATTAGTTTAAACGATATGATTTTTATTCCGAGCGCCGATAGGATCGAATCACTGTGCGTCACTTCGAAATGACTTATCCGTCCGTTATCTGTTCTCCGAAGGAACAAGGAAGATTCGTGTTGAATATTTAAGCTGCATT
Source organism: Augochlorella aurata (assembly GCA_028455555.1). Classification (NCBI taxonomy): domain Eukaryota; kingdom Metazoa; phylum Arthropoda; class Insecta; order Hymenoptera; family Halictidae; genus Augochlorella; species Augochlorella aurata. Next base: position 1,833,441 of record CM052151.1, on the reverse strand, counting down.
ACTGCAGGGCTGTAATGTTTTATAATTTAATAAATATTTTTAATATAACGATACACCTCGCAACAGTCATGATATTCAAATATTTGGTCAGATATACAGTGCGAGCAACATCGGCAAAGTTCACTAATCGCATCTATCATGACACGAGATATATTTTCTACCAAAAAATGCTTATTAGGATGGCAATTGTTATGAATAATCGTGTAATAATATTTTATGCATAATACAATTACGCAGTAATATATCGATCAGTTTTATGCATAATGCAATATATATAATTAATTTTTGCAATATATATAATTTGTTTTATACCTATTGGAAAAGCAATAAGAATCTAAGGATAGATCGAGTTTGTTTGACCGATATTTATATTTATTTCGAATTTATTAAAACTCCGTATAATGGAAAATACTCATCGAGATATTTGCACTATTTTTGTATTTATTGAAGGTAGATAGTTTTCTTGTATCAATATCTTCTATCCAACGTTTTATTCATTACTTACATAAGAAAAACTTCAAATTAACGTACACTCAAAAACGTAAAAATATCCTGAGATTTTTACATATTTGTTATAGTTTTTACTTGTAGTTACAGAATTTTATGGTTTTTTTGCAACCAACTGCCATACTTAATTTTACAGACCTTTTAATAGGTAACCGTACTTTTTATCTAGGATCTGTTTTGGATGTAAAAAATTCCGACTTGCTTAATCTCAAGCGATTTTACTGAAATCGATGTTTATTAAAAAGCAGCTGTGCAAGGGAGATCACGAATGTCAGTTATTTTAGATGATAAGCGAAGCGCTAGCGATGAGTCAGGTACCGAATAAGATTAAATAAAATTTGTTAACATTTTCATTACTATTATAATTTCTTAAAGTTTATTAGTGTTAATTTCATAAATAGTTCAGATATTTATTTTGTATTAAATTCGTAATCTTTGTAACATAAAATTTGTAATTTCTTGTCCACAATTTTGTTATTTGTCCGCGTTGTGAGATGTGTTATTATAAACTGAGGCGGCGCTCTCTTACGCGTGGCTCAATATAGAATGAAAAGAACATAATAATGCTGATGCTCATTGATCTATCTATTAGTCGATAAACTAGGTTTCTACTATTCTACAATTAGCAAGGCGGACTTCGTAACGCAGGAACATTAGAAATTGGATTCTTTCGTTTCTTCTCTTCCACATGCCAGTCACCGATTTCGATCGAACTTCGCTACAATTTCGTTTCTTCGAAAAACATTTGACACGCATGTTTCCTTATCCGCGTTGAAGTGGTGAAAGTACTTATATTTTGTTGCTAGTTTGAAACACGATTACATTTTAGTTCCGGTAACTACATTCTCTTCTTTCTCTGCTTGGTATGAATTATCTTCCGTAATATTTTCAAACAGATTTATTTCTAATTTAACTAAATTAATGCTACATCTATCGACAGTTTTGATCTCTCAAATTCTTTAAATTCCTATTGAACTATATCTTTTTGTTTTGACTTTTAGATTGTTGATTTATAATAATTTCGAACATGATTTAATAGTTTTAAAATTATTATAATTTGTTATTTTATATTTATATAAAATATATATTTTTATTATTGTGATATATTATTTTATATTTATATAAAGTATATATTATTTCATCTTTATGTTTGTAAACACAAGCAAGCTAAAACTGCCCAGATCAATAATAGATTAATATGAACAGTGAACACGCATTAGTAACCGCAGTCTAAAAATAGTAACAATAGGCATCAAAAATAGTAGAACTTTCAAATTGACGCAAACTGTTTTTCAATTTTCTAGTAACTAAGCTATCATTTTAGATGCTCGGTAGAGAGGGAAGCCCATAATTGCTGATACAGAGAAGTTCTGGTCTTTAGGATATTGGTATATAATTAAAAGTCCTTCGATTCTGTATGATTATATTTTGCAAACTATTATATATTCCATGTTATATTCCTTGTTAATAATAATAATACTTATTCTGGGTTTTTGATATATTTCTTTGAAATTACTTGGAGAAATTTTGGACAATTTTTGAAAAACTCGGAAAATTTTCTAAAAACACCCATTTTCGGATTTAAATCCTTCTAGGTTGCCGAAATATCGTACTGATCAACTGTGAGAAATTTCTAGAAATAATGTTTAAAACAGACGATGTTTTATTCGCATCGGCCTGGAGAAAGGGGGAACGGAAAAACAAACGTGCAATGAAAGGCAGTAGACGAAAATACAAAGGCTTATAAAGGTTTCTGTGTAACTAGGAACCTAAGAAGGAACGTACGAGACAATAAATTGAGAAAAGAAGCTAAGTAAGATCAGATACGCAGGATGTAATAGGTTTTTCATTGGAGAAAGTAAAAAAGAGAGAATTAAAGAAAAGAACATGTTAGACGAGATTGGTATGCGTGTATATGTAGAGACGAGGATCGGATAAAGATAACGGAGTCTCCGATATAATAAAGAGAAAACCAAAAGGAAGTGTTCATTCGGCAAAAGGAAATTCGTCTGTTCTTTCATACATTCACCATTCGACTCACTCTCGTTCTCGCACGCATTCACATCGCAATCATCCGCCTTATTTGTTTCTTGCACTCTGTCGTCTTTCTCTCGCTCATGCTCTCCCACTCTCGCTCTCTCGCGCATGCACTCTCGCTGGTAGTCTCTCTCGCTCGTAGAATTTTCTATCATTCACACATATACACGCACACACGCACTCATTTGTCCATCAAATCTTACATACAGTCGGTCACACTGAAAATCGTCCAGCACTATATTTTTTCGAATTTTGCCTACGTGATATTTTTTATAAACAAGTAACTGTTATAATCTATGCAGTAATATTCTATGTACTTTATTTAATGATTTCATGTATAAAGTTTCTTATAAAAACGTATAAAAGTTAATGACATTTACGAAACGGAGGTCACACTAAAAGTCGTCCACCTGTAGCATTCGAGGATTCTCTGAACTAAATAATGTATTGTCAATTGTTTTTTAATATTATCTTCTTTCTTAAGTGTTAGGTTGAGTTCCAGTATACGTTTTAAGCGTTTTTAGTAAAAATAGAAAATAATGAAAAATAAAAGTCGAACTACAGTACAGTATATTCTAAAAAGATATCTAAATGAAAATCGTATGACAAAGAAAACAATAAATAGTAATAAGAAAAATTAAAATGAATGTGATGAATGGTATATGTTTGATAAAAGGAGATATTATATGATAAAAGGAGACCCAAAAAGAAAATTCATCCGGAAAATAGAAGAATTTTGCGGAAAAACAATTATCTCGTACCAGTAGGACGACGTAAGCCCTACATTAGTGTTGAACACAAAGCCAGAAGATTAGAACTTTTCGTGGATGAAAGTAAGTTTAATGTAAGCGAATCGAAAGATTACAATTTGGAAAAAGCCTAATACTGAATTGAGAATAAAGATATTATTCAGAAGTCAATTAAACTGGTAGTTCTTACAGAAAACGAGGTATAGAGGCATGATGACAATACTTAATTGACAGCTGTATGAAAAATATATGAAATTTCAGGGGAACCAAGACAGGATCCAGCTAATTTGCATTAATTTTCGCAAAGTGTGAGTTGGCACAGGTGGAAGAATTTCCGTTCTCGCGAGATGTGGCAATCGTTGGCAAGCTGTTGATCTTTTGTCGTTTTCTGCGTTTAATCTTGTCTCTGGTTTCCCCACGAACACTGTCTATCGATAACACATTAACACTCGAACAGCAGCAGAACAAAGGTTTTTGACGACGATGTATCCGAGTATGCTTAGGATCATTTATAATTTTATTTATCAATTTTTCAACACACTTTTCGAGCTACTTCTACAAGATATGTTACTGTAGGCGCCTATAGACGTTTTGAAAATTTGCTTCTCATGCTACTGTTGGCGCCTATCGGCGCCCAGCAACGTTAAGTTTTTTGGCACCTATAAGCAACTGGAAAATTTCATCAGGAATTGTTATTATTATTAGTGTTATTATTACTATTATTATTAACGAACGTATAGTTTAGTATTTCGATTAATTCAATATATGATCCATAAATATGCAAATTGGACTTACACCACTGTCATAATCAGTCGCCACACAATTTCTTTTATTGGTCAATTTTAAATTGAACAAAGCATTGGTATTTTTTAGGATATTAAATATTAACTAGTTACAGATAAAAAGTTTGTAAATTGGTCACAAATTATGTGATATCTGATTTTTAGAAAAAAATGGACTTACACTACTTTCAAAATAAACGGTTCATATGTAAATCTAAAAATTATACGTTCGTCGTTCATAGTATAGATTGCGGTTGACCTACCTTATACATACCGTGTATACGGTTGGTATAAAAATCTGTCATAGTCAAAGGATTAATAAAACGTGTGAAAATTAAAATTATTTGCCAGCAGCTAGAGAGTCAGGTAACAATATTCATAGGGTAAAGAAGACATCTATTGTTGCGATGACAAGCTTCAGTCGTACTCTTTTCCATTGTTTCTCTCGATTTATTATGAAAACATGATTCTTGAATAACTTTTTGTAAAGTCATTTTGAAATTTGAAAAAACTGAGTGATTTAGTGAAAAAATTTCGAAAATCGAATAAATGACAATTCTTACGAGTTACTGCGAGCGAAAATTTGTATAAATCATTGTATGAAGAGTCAAAACTTTTCCTATTTATAACCGACACAAAATTATTTATCACAAATTATGGTAACTTCATTTGTGCAATGTATTTATTCAGTTAATTGATTCATTCCTTGCTTTTACTGCCGTTTTTTTCTTTTTTAAGTCTTCTTCTCTCTCCCTTTTAAGGCCTTTATATACTTCAGTCCATATACTTATTCCTTACTTTCTTCTTTTTTTAAATTTCATCCTCTTCCCTTTTCCATTTCTTTAACTGTGCTCTTCCAGTTCGATTTCTTTCCTCGCGTCTACTCTCTCTTTCAATTGTATTGTTTCCTCCTCTTGTATTTTCAATCTTCTCTATTATTCATTATCATTATTCATTATTCATTATTATTATTATTAGTTCATAGATTATGTTCAATGGATGGCATTACCGCAGTAATAAGTTTATCCGCTAGTCGAATGTACGTAATGCTGAGAGCTTAATTTTGTTATTGCTAATGCAAGAAAAGTTCCTTTCCATATTTTTGTTTGGTAATGAAACAGGTATTTAAATAATAGAAGAATTATTATTCAAGCAACAGTCCTTTGGCAGTCAAAATAGGAGACAAATGGTCTATTTTACATTTTCTATAAAAATTGTTGTTTTAGATATCAATATGTGAAAAATATGAAAATAAAATCGCAGAATATTCGAAGATATTCGTATTGAAATATATAAATTTTGTTATGACAACGAATTCATTTTTACACATTTTAATCTGAATAAAAAAAATTCTGCAATAACAGGTAAATCCGCAGTAATACGTATCTTTAACCTTCTTTGAATCCAAACGGACCCGCCTTGCGAGTGTTAAAATCATTCGCGGTTCTCGACCACTTCGTTTTAGCGAAACCATAGATTCTTCAATCGAGTCTGAATCTTTCATGTCTGGGGCGCATGACGAGTTGTTTGCGTTGATCAACTGTAATGCTGATAATCGTGTTAGAGAAGCACAGACCAGAGGAAAGCTGACAAGCAGAAATTTAATGATTCATACGCTGGAGAGATTACTTTGTTTTTCAAATATAGATACGAATTACGAGAGAAGCGTATCTAGCCTGGATGCAGGCGATATTTTCGAACGAATGTCGAATGAACTATCAAACTCGGTAAGCAGGAATTTTTAATGTAATAAACAATTTTCGTGCTGCAATAAGAGCGGAACGTTCAAAGGAAGCAGAAAAGTTATTGAAAATTTCGAGAACGCCGCAAAAATGGTTTGAATTAAGAAAGAAGCGGTTTCTGCAATTGAATTGGCTGTATACAGGGTGTCCCAAAAGTCACTCGCAATCGGGAAATGACGGGTAATGAGGCATGAAAGAGAAAGAAGAACAAGGATGAAAAGTGAAGAATGGCAGACGTCAAAAAAGCTAATTTCGCCTCCTGGATATTCCATTTCTAAGCCTAAAAGATCATGAAAAATTAAATTATTCGAAAAATATAATGGTTTTGTAGCGCTGAAAGAGATCTTTCGAATAGCTTCTCGCTTTGCTAATTAATGCACAAGTTGTTATAAAACGAAAACAAATTTATTCGCCAACTCGATATAAGACAACTTTCGTTCGAAACATTTTTTATTCAACATGGAGCTTACAAGAAAAATTAAGGTGAAAAACTGAAATAACTAATCCTGCATTCTAGGAGCCGATTCGAAAAATTGCAAACCAATTTCAATTCAACGTAATAGACTCCCAAATGAAATGAGCGTTGGAGGGTATGAGACGGAAACTGTCGAAGCTCGTTACCGTTCGATCATCGAATAATTTCCCAAAGGCACGGCTCGATTAACGCTAATTAATTTCAAAGTGTACCGATCGTTTTGTTATTTTCGTGATATACGTAATCAAAACACGAGGAAGCTCCACTGACCGCATATTCGGATTTCGCTACCGTAATTTACGTGATAAATATTGTCTCGGTTAACTGGCCGTCCGGACAGGAGTTGCTGCGGAATGCTCGAACGGTAGATTATATTAGACAACGCGAATATTCGAAATTGTCATTTATACGGCGTATTTGTACAATAACGTCAGTCTGCGTTTATACTGGCATATGTATATTCGACCTGAACGATATTGCGACGATAATAATGGCAATTTAATCAAAGACGAAACCCTAAATTAAAGTGATCTACGGCACAAACAGGATAGTTAGATTGAATATAATAAGGGATAATTGCAAGCTTCAACGATCACGCCTGTGTGCATATCGTCAATTCAGAGAATAATGGGTATAAGGAGAACACCGCCAATTAGAATTGTTTAATCGCTAGTTCGACGATAAATGAACGTTAATTTTTGAATGGAGGAGAAATACTCAAATTTTAATTTTTCGTTGGGTGGAGGACATTGTTCCAGGTAAGGGAAGTAGCGGCATTTTCCCTTTTCTTTCTCGGAAAGTGAGTTCATGTAAACTAACAGTTCTTTAATAACTCATTGATTAGTCAATCAGTGGACATTGCAATTTAGGTATAGGTATACCTAATCTATAGAAAAATTTTGTATAGTGCACGTGACAAATAGCTTCTTTAACACTAGAATTACTGAGCTTTAAACGTGACTAGTATATATTGTTTTATAACAACGACAACATTGAATTTATTTAAACTTTTTACGATTATTATTATAATATGTACTTCAATGAAGAAGTTCGTGTTAAAATTTTTAACGAAAATATTTTTATGGTGTCAAGAATTATAAAAGAACAAAATCAGAAACCAGTCATTTTGACTGCTTTGGTAGTTCTAGTGTTAATTCTAGTAAAAATTACGTATGCTGCAGAACTACAGGTTTCAGAGCTGATTACTTAAATTACTATGAAAATAACTCTCAAACTTGTAGTCGGGTAGATTTTTGCTTCATTTAACTACGAAATCAAATTGTTAAAGTTTTTCAACGAATGCCTCATTTATTTGTTCATACTTTAAGCGAATAATTCGTTTGCTTAAAAATAATGAATATATAGGGTGAGTCTCATAACACGACGACCTCAAATAACTTATCAAATATTTTTTTGCACGAAACAATATTTCAAATAAAAGTTGCATGGCATCCAAGGGAGCATATAATATTCTAATCAGTTTCATGTTATTTTGATTTTTAATGAAGATATGGAGGTTCAATTTTTTAAATGGAACAGTTAATTCGGGTACAGTTTTGAATTCTACATAAAGAAGTATCACGCCAAATGGGGTTTAAAGCGTCTAAGTTGAACATTCCTTAATTATGGATATTATCATATCGCTATATCTATGTATACATATACAGGGTGTTCAAAAAATATCTAACAATCCCGAAATTTAAGGTACCTGAAATCATTTGAAGTATCTTTTTTCTTTGCAGAAATTTTCTGCGAGGTATTGTTAACGAGTAATTAACGAGAAATACTGACCAATGACAGGCGAGCTCTTCTGGCGTGAGGCAGCCAAGCCAACGAGCTGACGAAGCCCAGTTCCGCTCATCGGTTCGGTCGCCTCGCGTCAGCTAATCTCGTCTGTCATTGGCCACTGTTTTTCGTTAATAACTCGTGAACAAAGCCGCGGATTGAATTTTTGTTACGAAAAAAGCTACTTCAAATGACTTTAGGAGCTCCTTATTTTACGATTACGAGTGATTTTTAGGACACCCTGTATAGGACCATAGACTCGCATTTTCCTACAGGTCTATTGAACTCCGCGATAGATTTATTTTTATCAATTTCATATGATTTCCTCTATTTTTATAAATAAAAAGAATACATTCTCCCTACTCTTATAAACAAATACAAATACTTAAAAATAAATAATCCGAGAAGAATTACAATATTATTTCTTTTATTATTATGCTATCGTACTGAATTTTATATTTTAGTATGTTTGTTATTTCTAGACTTTGTAATTTCTCAAAATACGTAAATACTTGCATTGCTCTATAGTTATTATATAAATTACGATGACAGTATGCTGTGAATGAGCGTGCATTGCGTGTGTATTATGTGTATGTAGGAGGATAGGTTTAATAGAACGTTACAGTTGCGTCGATTGTAGTCGAAACAATCTCCGATAGCAAACATGTTAATACTTTATCTGTTAGTAAATTGTAAGCCTGCATACTTTCTGTCCTGTGGACAAGCCTTATTCACACTTTCCATTCTTCCCTTCTTCGTCATCGTTAGCGTTGTCATATGTGTAGCAATAATATGATGTATACAGGGTGTTTCAGTTAACTCGATCACCTCGAAAAGCGACTTAATGGTACACTTTATGAAAATTTGGAGATATTCAAAACATAACGCGAAGGGGCATATTTTATATGCAACATACACCTTCTGGGGGCCGTTTCAAAGATTTCATGGTTACCTTGATTTTTGTTAATAGGATGACTTGTTTTGTGTACTGTGGATCGATGGATTGTCAAATTTTGAATAAAAATGTATTGGCCTTTAAACGTCCTAAACCTAATTGTTAACGAGATATTAACGAAATAACGTTTAGTATGTACTTATTGTCCGGAAGCTAAAGTTGGTGCACAAACTGTGCCCATCAACTTTTATGCAACAACGTAATCTATTTCTCGTCGAAGAAACAGAATTTTTAGCCTTTTTCATCTCATTAAATAATTTTTTAGTTAAACAATAATCACATTTTTAACCATTCTTTCAATATAATAATGTGAAAAGTACCTTGAAACTGGAAGGCTCCGCTACGGAGACAATAAAGATAAATTTTAAATGGCTCCGCTCCGGAGCCCTCACGTGCAGAGGCTTAATATAGCGCATATTTACATATTTTCGTGCATATTTCTCGTATTTTCATTCATTATTATTCCATTCATTTTGTATATCTATGGCGCATAAACATCCACAGCCTACAACACACGCCTTTTCGTAAAATCTGTAACAAGTTATTGCGTTTTGAAAGCTGACCAACTCGTTACTCACTTCTTGCGTAGAAAAGAAAGCTCGCTTCCTCCATCGGAACGACATCCGATGATCAAAATGGCGTTTCGTATTTGGGTACTCCGCTCTAGAAATACAATAGGAAGACGAAGCGAAAGGAAGTGGGATGGGAGGAGAAAGAGCATGAAAGGTGGACAACGGAAAAGAAGGGGCGCGCAGGTTGGTAGGCGCGGGCATTACGCTTTTGCGATGGAACGCGCGTCGGTAAGCGCACGTTTTAATGTCAAGGAAGGCGCACAACACGTTTTGCAACAATGCGAACGTGGGCTAACAGCCGTCGAGCACGAATGTGTCCTTTATGCGACTGCTGGCCTGACCTCGAAAAGATTAACCCCTACCGCGCACCGAGTCTCGGTCGGGCTCCATCCTACATGCAGAAATTCTTCGCTGACAAATAGATCTCTGATCTTTCTACAGGGTGGGTCGTAATGCATGACACAACTGAAAACCCGGCGATTCTATTAAGCCGATCGGCACGAAATGCCGCGTTTTTTTAGCGTCGCTTGATGATCCATTGAACTTTAAGTTAATGAAATACGATTGCGTCTGGTTATCGTGCCATACCGCATTATGCATTCTTAACGCTTTCAGATTTACGCACAAAGGTTGTCAGGCCGAATGATACAGCCAAGTTACGAGATAGGGCATTATACGATACGGAAAATTAATTGGTTCTAGAATCTTGTTGGTTGTGTATCGATTAAATGCACGCATATTTTTTTCTAAATTTAGTACAAGATGCGGAATACAATCCCAAAAGCAACGAGATCTGGAATGGAAACAACTAGCCCCAACACACGCAAGAACAGAAAATTTATATCGATAAAAGATGCTTTGAAATTTAAGTTGAAGTTCGTAAGAAATGCCAATTAAATTACTGAAGTTATTTTTAATAGCGAAAACTGAAATTCGCAAATAAGATACATCTTGTATTGTGCTTCACTTGCGAGAAGATTCCCAATTTTTGCTTTACATATTCGTACACATTTGTAATTCAAAAATAAACAAAATAAAAAGATATAGAAATTTAATATGTTTTATTCGATAAATATAATGTTCATTTTGCCTAAAACGGAACGTTCACATATTTTACCGGAATCTGAAGCATTCGCTTCGAATCGCCCTCGTTTCCGCGACAATTACGGCTTCCATGCCTCGTGGGAATTACCCTTACGCTGTAAGTTCGTGGCTAGTAGCGAGCTTTTTGAGCATTTCGCGCTCGAAGGGTTACGGAAGAATACGAGCTCCGCGGGTAATATTTTCTAAATGAGGTCTCGAGCACAATCGGCGTGGGTGTTACTCGCGGAATGAACTTTTATTTATAGCCGTCGGTAAAACCTGGGAAATTCTGCCATTGAAACTCTGTTGGGAAGGGAACGACTGTCCTATTCATGTGTTCTCCAATCTTAATGTTTCGGTACCGGATGGAGTTTCAGCGAACTCTGCTGAACATAGGGGCCACGAGCGAACCAACCAGACCACTGCTCTGGGAATTCGCTTTCTGTGGTTTAAATTATTTTAGCATTATTTCAAGGTTTAAAGTTACAGTATAGTAGATCGTTAAATTCGTCTCAACACCAACTGGAATATTATGAAGTCGATATTGTATGAGGAGCATAACTATAGCACCACCCCCCATTCTTGTATTTCGGACTTCTAGATTAGAATGCCAAAAAGTCGATTATATGAGGTACAAGGGTACGATAAATAATAAGTTCCGTGTCAAATCCATTGCGGACCTGATCTGTGTAACCTAATAAAACGTATTATTTACGAATTAAAGCTTACATTTCATTTAATTTTATTAATTAAGCTTCATTGTTTCGCATGCCCTTTCACCTCATATAATCGACTTCTTTAATATGAAAAAAGTGTTATTACAGAAAAATTATTCGACATAATCGCATGCACGAGATTAATGTGATCTCTTTGCGTGAAATGCAAATCCGATAGCGTGCGCCCGTTTCTTGCAATTAAAGTAGAAATTGTTTATACAAGACGTTCATTTTATCTCGAGCAAACGTAGTATATGTTATGCCTGATGTTAGAAAAAGTGTGTAGGTGAAAATTGCATGATTTCATGGGACAAATATAATGGTAGGGCAACATTTTTTCTCAGGATTATTGTAAGTCTAGTTCTCAAAATCATTGTTGAATTTTGAAACATGATTTGTAATATTCATCTAAAAGTTATGATACTATACATGGATGAATTTGTTTTATTTTTGCGAGCTACAATATTTACATTCTTTCAACCTTCTTGTTATCTCTTTTCTTCTTACCTTCGTTTGCCAATGTCACTTGTGCCAGCTTCAGCGGTTGCACTTCGTTTTCCCAACATTCCTCTTGTTTGCTCCTTTTCTTTTTATTCGTGAATTCTATTCCACTTAGCTCGCTTACCCATATTTTTCCAATTTTCCGTTACTCCTTAAGACACTTCGTCTTTCCACAAATTCCTCCTTGCAGTCTAATAGCCGACCGTGTTTACGCAGCAAATATTTTGTTGCCTTTGTTCTCAGTGCAACGAGCCCCATACACCTCCTTTCTTTACAAGACAGTCATTGTTCTTACTCCGTGTAATTGTAGCGTTGAAATTTTTAGAAGAACAAAGTAGTACGTTTTGTGAGAGATGCAGCAATGTGGTTCGGTTGAGAAGACACTTCCTTCTTTGAATGCTGTGTGCAGGATTTGTTCTTGACGTCAGAGATTCTTCGCAGTATTATCTTCTCAGTACAAGATATAGTGGGGAGAAAAATCGAGTAAAAATCAATTTTTACGCAATTAAACTTAAAAGTCAAATATTCTTTTTTTTTCAAGGAATCAAGGAGAAAAGAAATTGTTCAAATATAATATTCATGTAACGTATGTTTGGACATTATTTCATTTTGTAACTAAAAGACTAAACAATATGAAATACTTGAAAAAGTTAATTTTTATGTAAATTTTGAAAATATAGATGCAGATGTAGAAACTGTAGATAAATTTTAATAATCAAAATATTATTAATTATTTTCAAAATATAAAATATGAAGTACGACAAGCCTCGATGTTTTAATATTTATTTACACGTTTGCAGACAATTTAAAAATGTTATGAGGACGTCGGCCACCCCGCGGGTTCGTTTTAGGATTTATAGAAGAATCAATTTTTGTTTCGATGTGGAAGAAACGAATTCATATTTATTTTCATCCCGATTTGTCATAATTCTAAGGGTTAATAGTCTAGAAAGTGCTTTCGTTCTCAGAACGAAATGAGAACGTTCAGTGCGGCTCGTTTAATTTTTGAACTTCGATTAACTTGCACGTGATCGCAGGACGTTGCTTCTTACCGGCTATGTATTTATTTTTCAGTGAACTATTTCCTTCTTATCGCCGTTCTCCCATTATCTTCGTTGCCTCTATCGGTCCTAATACATCATACCCGAGCGGTTCCAGTCTTTGTACCGTGGACTTAACTTACCGTTACTCGTATCTACAAGGTGTCCTCTAGCATGTGGATCTCACTCCAGGAATAGATTCTAAATCCATATGAAAACAATACAAAAAAGTTCATATCAGCATACATTCTATTCGACTTTGTTTTTGAGTCAAGACGAGTTGTTGGGAATGTAAATATAGTAACCTATTAACTGCCACAATCCCAATTTCAGGATTTTGGAATTTTACGCGCACCACTTGGCGCGAATATATCAGGCGCGTTTGACAGTTTAATGTCATTTTATATCAGTCAATATTGTTTATAGCAGACGATGTTTCGTTTCTTTTCAACAAGTGAACAAATTTGGAAATCATCTGTCAGTTAAACACAACAAAATTATCATATTCGAAGCATGATAGTTTTAGTTTGGTTATGATATTAAACATACATTGAATATAATTATATTATTATACAACTTTTTGTGCATATAAACAACCTTTCCCGCCAAAACTTCTGAAAAATAATTTGACAGTTAATGGGTTAAGAAAGAAACTCGCCATAACTGAAACACAAAGTCAAACAGAACGTATGTTTATATGAACTTCTTTTTATTATTTTTATGCGTGGAATCTATTCCTGAAGTTGGTCATGCTACGGGACACCCTATATAAAGCAACGTGTACACGATATCTGTTTGTACCGAGCTTTCATTTTCTTTGGTCTTAATCTTATCGGTCGTATCAACCAAGTCAGTAGCGTGGAAGGTCAAGTACGAGGTTACTGTGGTTTTAATCTTAGTCTTTCTTTCTCCGTACCGTATTTCACCGATATTGTTGGAATAACACTGTGTTCTAGATAATTGTATATTGCACATAACAGAATCCAATTGACGAATTATGCAATTATACATCGTGCGATTCCTCGCAAGCAAGGAAATCGTGAAAGAAACAAGAAATGTCTTCTTACAAGACTAGTTCTGTTTCAGTTATTTCTGTAAAAATCTAAGTCAGCGCCTGATGAAGTTTTGCTTAAATCCGATTTCGATTTTTCTCCAATATCCCTCAGCGAGTGCACATTCCTCGCACTGTACTTTTACATTTTCATAATAATTGGAATTGGAATTTTGAATTTTTATGTTCAAAGTTTAAAAACACATTGTAATTATTTCATCAATAAAATATATCTTATTATCCAATAAAAAACTGACCCATTTAATATTTTTATAATTGTATTTGTATTTTTATATATTCTTCTATATACTTTTATATTATCGTAATAATTAGAATTAGAATTCTGAACTTTTATGTTCCAAGTTTAAAAGTATAATTATTATATCAATGAAATTGATAAAAAAAAAACTGTCAGAATGAAAATACTACTGACCCGAAACGTCTTCTCAGTGCTGGACCTGTTATCCCACGACGTAAATGAATTAATTTTTCTGCGTATTACATAAGGTTGTACTATTACATACCGCAGACAACGCTAAGATTAATACTGTAATAACGCAGGAGATGCTGTTCCTCGGGCACTGTGATGACATCGAATTACCATCGGCTATCACGATTTTTGTTCGTGAAATTAATCTTCAAAGCGTTGCTCGCTGAAACCCGTTTTGCAAGTCATTGCCTGGTTACAAGTGCACATTATGCGGCCATTGTGTACGAGCTCAGTCTCGTGTGCTTAAGTATGACCTCCCGTTACAGAATTCCGCGAAAAATCTGCCGTTTCGTAATTTAGTTCTTTCCATACGTCGTTGTGAGTTTTTTATTTCGTCGTTTTCTCATCGCCGCGTTTTTTTTATCATTAAAGCGTACGCGATACATACTCTGCATGGTTACAGACCGAATGCATTCTTCTTTTTATATTGTATTACTCTCCTTCAGTCCGTCAGGTTTGGATCAAACAGTCGTAAAAACAATTCAATAAATGCAAAATGAATGATTTCGTGGCTCTGCGAAGTCAGCGAATGATAGAGAATTACATAAATTTTCAAATCATTCGATGACGGGTTTCGTACAAAGTTGGGCATTATTTCAATTGTTTCTAATAGATATTGATCAAACATAATTATCCGAATGAATAGTTTTTAGTCAAATATTTTATTTGAGTAAAAATGATTCATTATTTGTAATAAATTATTCTATTTCTTCGAATAAACTATTGGAATAATTCATTATTCTTTATTCGAATGAATCATTCAGGATCAGTGACAGGGTCAGTTGCAGGGATTCGGTGGAGCGTGGAGACCGATCTCTTTGCCGATCGCGTCGTTTAATTCATAGATAAAGGCCGTTCTGACTAGCTCGCAACAATAAAGTTGGTTATGGATGTTTTGCACTATGTATTAGATTTTTAGAGAATTCCTAAATTATTTTTCATAAATACAGCTAAAACGTTACCTCAGCGAAACCTCGGCCCAGAGATTACGCGTTAAAGATTGGAACTTTGAAGGCATTTATTTCAAATTTGAGATGGCGAAGTTCCTTAAAATTTTAACAAGACATAGATGACACTTATATTAACGTACTAGCAGAACTGCAAGAAATTCCTAAATAAATCACTTTCGGGTACAACTATCTCAACTTTTAGACTGACAACATGATGCTATATGGAATCATTAATATTGTAACATATTTTGGAGAATAGTCCTCTTTCCTTTGACACGATTTCTGAGAAAAAATATTCAGGAAACCCAATATGTTGTTAAATAGTGTAGATTACACAATACAAAACTTTTTTCATTAAATTTTCATTAGACTTGCCTCACAAATCGAGTCAGATGAAAGAGAACCACCTATTTTTCCAAACACGATCGAATATACAGGATGGGTGAAAAATCGTGATACAGCAAACCAGGGGCTAATTCTATATGTAAAAATGATTTAAAAAAGAGGATAAATTTTTTTAATGCTCCGTTTTCGAGAAAAATGGGTTTAAAATATATAGTACCATTGAATAGTATCAAGTGGCGCGTCTGGTCATCGCATACCAATTCTACTTTCCGTCATACTACGAGCCTTACAAAATTAACGGAACTTTAAACTTATTTTTCTCGAAAACACCGTCTTACATGAAAAAATTTCACTCTTTTTTCGACTTATTTATCCATGTAGAATCATTCTCTGGCCGGTTGTATCACAATTTTTCAACCACCCTGTGTGATGATTTGAACTGCTTCACTTGAACGTTCCGCTCTTATTGCAGCACGAAAATTATTTACTACATTAAAAATTGCTGCTTACTGAGTTCGATAATTTATTTGACATTCACTCCAAACATTTAATTTGTGCAACGAGCGGCTAATATGACATCATGCCGGCAGTCTAAAGGTTAATGCAAAAGTCAATGTCGATTCTGGCCCGGCATACGACAGCATGGAGTTAATTCGGTGTTTGCGACAACACAGTGGGGATTGTGTTTAGAGTAGGGATCAGGATCCAGGGCCTATTTTCAAAAGGTGTCTGATCTTTTCTGGGTGTCCCTAGTTTCGGGTGGTTAACCTTCAAAATCGTAGAAAGTTGAAGAGGCATTTTTCGAATGGTGTCTCCTGGCACGGTGTCAATATACGTGTCGCATGCGCGCGTCCGTAGATTTAGAGCACTCGAGCCGAAGTAAGACGTAAAGGCGCGTGTACGGCCGCTCGAAACAGGTGACTGCCGTCTATGGTTCGAGTGAATAATTAATCGGCCGTCTAAATACGGTGCACGAGGCGAAAGACTTACCTTCTCGACGGCTGTGACTCCATGTGGCTAATTAAAGACCGACGAATATCGGCCAGTGAAGAACAGACCTCGTGGGGAAGCCCTGTCCCACGATTTCGAGATAATTTCTTCGGATCACATTGAAGTTAGTGGGTTAAGAAATTCGTCATCAGTCTTCGGCGCATTTGAAATTATGTTATTTAGAGTACCATTTCAGATAATATGTTGTTTTATTTCGTATTCATTATTTCCATGGCTGTGATCATTTTTGAAATGACATTATTCGAAATATTACTTTCACCCTCCGGTGTCACACTTCCTATGCGAAACACGTGCAGTGGCCGACAAAAGTGTTCGTACGCCTTTTAAAACGCAATAACTATTTTAAGAATGGACTAAATGGCTTGAATCTTCTTTTGAATGATACAGAGACTGGTCTACTAGACAATGACTAAAATGCTTTTTTTTTTAATTTTGCTATTATTTGCAATGATTGAAAGAATTAAAAGCTCTCTTTTCGTAATTTTTGTATTTGAATTTTTGTTCTCGGAGACATATGTATGCTGGAAATTTTATCGAAATCGGTCGACGTTGTTATAAGTTACAACAAATTAAAGATGGCAAAGGTCGTAGTTTCGTACCGATTTTAATTAAAAACTGTAAGAAATATACAGTTTTTTACATCTTTCAACGTCTGTAGCTCGATTATTGAACTGGTTTCGATCAAATTTTCAGCATGCATGTAAGTTACCGAGATTTACGAAAGACATTTTCTAAATTTTCATTATAGGCTTATATAAGAAAGTTAAAAAACGAGAGTTCTTTGATATAGAATAGTCTCTTACTTTATACATATATTATTGATAATGTGAAAGGATAGCACTTTTTCTCCATTTTATGTTTTTTATTTATATCGTTTTAGTTTTTGTCAATTTTCAGACACTAAAACAATATAGATAGAAAATATAAAATGAGAAAAAGTGTTTTCTTTTCACATTATCAATAATATATGTAAAAAAGAAGAGGTTATTCAAGAAAACAGAATTGACAAATTTTTATATTACATGGAAGTATAAACAAAATTTAAAAAAAATGATTTCTACACCATGTCACGTGAATAGCCTCACTTTAAAAATTAGACGAAAATATACAGATAAATTGAAATTTCAGTTTTTTAATATTCAGTGTATTTGCTTTTTTATAATTTCAAAAATCCAATGACGAAGCCAGTTATATACACAGCGTATTAGGATTGGAGATAGGAATATTGGGACTATCTTAATTGCGCTAATAAAATCGGAACGATTTTTATATTGTTTTTCACCGCCATAAATTTGCCTAGAATGACATCCCAGACAGTTTCTACGATGTTTAAGTCAGAGGAGATCGCTGGCCGCGACAGGACTTCGATAATCTCGTTGCGAAACCACTCGTGCACTACGCTTGCTATATCCATTGCTACATTGTCATGTTGAAAAATCCAACTTCTTTGTTCCACGAAACTTTCAATTTTGTCCACTGCGTTCTCGAAAATATTTAAATATTTCCTCGCATCTTCTCAAATTTAAAAAGTGCTATAACACTAGAATACTCCGTCAAACGATTATCCGATAATAGCAGCCTCCCTCTATCTTCCACACCGGTGAAATGTTTATCTTCTTTCAGAAAAATATTATATTGACCCATATAAATAACGGGCTCTTCTCGAATAAAGTTGAACATTCCTTAATTATAGATATTATATCGCTATATATATAGAACCATAGACTCGCAATTTTCTACAGGTCTATTGAACTCCGCGATAGATGTAGTTCTTTCAATCTCATATGATTTCCTCTATTCTTATAGATACAAATAATACATTCGCCCTACTCTTATAAACAAATGAAAATACTTAAAAATAAGTGACCCGAGAAGAATTACAATATTATTTCCTCTATTATTATACCATCTTACTGAATTTTATATTCTGGTATTTTAGTTATTTCTAAAGACTTTGTGATTTCACAAAATACGCGAATACTCGCTTGGTTTATATCTAATTTATTATTTCTTTGAATAAATCGCTGTGACAGTATACTACGAATGAGCGTGCATTGCGCGTGTATAATGTATACATATCAGCAGTGTGCGAATTCAGTAGAATACGCAAGCATTGGTCGGACATTGCGCCTGTATTCTTTGTCGCATTGACTATCTCGATGGAATTTGTATGTGCAGATTGAAGTGACATTGCTTCGTAGAATACAGTTACGCAACCTCCGCTCAACTCGAGGCAGTACTAAGACTGTTAAACTTTATAAAATTAATTGATAGATTACTTTTCAATAAATTCAGATCTTGTTATAGTATTCAGTGACAATGAGAAGGATGATCCCCAAAATGATATCTGTCTAGCTAGGTCAGTGATTCGTCGCTCCGTGGGTCCTAATAAAAGCCATCCTCGTTCGAAATTACTGCCGATCGATATCGATCTTGCGATCGCAACTGGGTCACAGAGACATTTCGTCTTGCCCTGTTTTTTCAACAGCTGTTCGCCCTTTCGGAGGCGTCGCGCGTCGGAGTGTTCCTTTTTACCGGCGAACGTGCAGCGTAGTAACTTCAACTCTCTCGCTTACTCGCTAGTTTCCCCCGTTCCGTGCCACTCGCGGACCGAGTGCAATTTGCGGAATTGGAGTTTTCATTCGAAGGCGGAAAGTACGGAAGTACATAGTTGCACGCCTCGCAGCACCATTCGTCCTACTGCGAACATTAATCGGATTTACGCGGAACTTGTCATTTAACTTCGCTTGGCGCCGAACACTCCACTTATTGTCTTTTAATACTTGGACCGTCACCCGTCGCATTAGTCACATAGGGCGCATTGAAAATTCTGGTCTAAGATTAAGGGTGTCTCAAAATCCACGCAAGTAATTTTGATAAAAAACACAGGTTTATAATTAAAAATTGTACATTCTTTTATTGGTTCTTAAAATATACAGTATAGGATTATGTATGGAATAGCATATAGGGTGAATGACTTCCAAGGCTTTTATAGCGCATGCGTATTCTTTTGTTGAAATTTTCTATGGCCATTTTGCATAAATGTGGCTGAATTTCGTTGATACAGAGCTCAATTTTGTGACAGATACAGCGAAAGTCGAGCAGTGATAAATTTTTATTAATATTATTATAGATGTCCTTTAATCTCTTTAGTGAAAATAGCATTAAATAGGAATTATTAAAAGCTGTCTTTTGATACGTTTGGTTATTTCCAAGTTAGCGTTAAAACGGATGGTAACGTGCGACGAAAAGTGGATTGTTTACAATAGTATTCAACGCAGGAAGTTATGAGCAAAGGTCAGAGCAACAAGTCACCAGAAACCGTGTCGAAAGCAGGATTACATCCACGTAAGGTCGCGCTCTTCGTTTGCGAATTCAACGACCTGCTATATACCATGATCAAAATAAACAGAATAAAAGAATAAATAGTTTAATATATCTTATTCAACAAATATAAAGTTAATCGTGTCCGAAAGCAAACCAAAAGCGCAGAAATTGGTCACCTTAGGGTAACCGGCTCCATTACTTTCTATTATTTCACTCTAACACCGTTGACGAATGAAGGCAATACAAACCAGAACTTTCGAACAGTTTCCCACTCGTCATTCCAAATTACTTCAAACACATCCAATCAAACACATCCAATCAAACACATCCAATCAAACACCTCCAATCAAAAACGCTTCATTTCCTCCACCAAAAGCTACCAATCAACCACCACGAATCAACAGAAAACCGAGGTGACAGCAGATAGAACATGACGAGGCAAAGACAGAACATTATCGAACGTACACAGAACGCATCGAAATCGCATAAGACGGGAACAGAAATCGCGTAGAACTAATCGAACGTAGACAGAAATCGCAAAGAACGCATACAAATCGCTAACACCTCCAGTGTTACATCAATAAAGTGTAAATAGAAGCAACCCAAGCGTCTTCATCATTTCAACATTATACCACAACGCGTATACAACGTTTGTGAAAAGAAAACTTTGTAGAGACGTTTCTATAATTATAGCAACTGTGAAAGGAATAATCAGAAACCAGCCATCCTGAATCGAGTATACTCATCGCAATCCGTTTCTCGATGTTTTCGTGTGTACAATTGGCACTCTGGTTGCATCAGGCTAGTTTCTGCATCGCGTTGCACGTTTTCTTCGTATTGTGTCGAAACTCGCGACAATCATCTTGGAAAATTCATTTGAATCGGGTTAGGCCCGCGGTCCGGTCACTGGAGAAACCGATGATATTGTATGCGATTCACGGCTCGGCGTCCACCTTGTCTTGGTCACTCGTGGGAGGAGTCGCCTCTGTCAAGGTCTCCGCATATTCTTATCGGCGATGCGATGCGAGTGCGTCTCAGCGTGTCCCACATCGCCGGATGCTCGAGGTTGCTCGTCTTCGCTAGATGAACGAATTGTATCTTGACAATTCAACCCCTGTGAAGCGAATTTCTTTCAGCAATCGCGCAATAAGCTTATAATATATTTAATTATAAAAAAATTGTTTAAAGTATATTTTTGGAAATGGACGCGTAGTCCTTTATTGTCACATAGTATCACTTTCGCTCTATTGTCCCTTAAAGTTCTGATCACTAATTCTTCGTATTGATAGTACTTTAAATTGCGTTATTTTTTGGAGCCTATTGTTTTTATGTTTTTCTTCTTCGTAAATTCTATATTATACAAATTTCCTAGACGATCGACCATGTTCCAATTACAGGTTCTGCACTCCAAATATTCTTTCGCAAACTATATTGACCTCTTTTCAAATCAAATTCATACTTTTGCAAGTCGAATTCACATTTTTGTAACTAAAATTGAAGTTCGTACAAATCAAATTCACCCCTTCACAATATTAAATTAACTCTTTCGAGAATCAAGTTATTTCTACTTTTTACACTATTGTAACAAAAATCTAATGTGTATTTGTTGTTCTAATAAATTGTGTCGTATATACATAACTTATTTAATAGCAAACACACCATCATCTGTGCTGGTAATAGTTGCAACAGTATGATTAATAACATTCACGAGAAAAATACTTATTTTTACCCTTTGCCCAATAATACCGAGTTAAAAACATTATAATGATTTGTAACATAATCCACTAAATGTGAATGTTATTCGTGTCTTTCAGATTAAAATGAAAATCTACTCTTCTATAATCAATATCTCGAAAACAAAGTAAAGGTTGCTATACAATAAATATCGTTGCGCAGGCGTTCGCATAATTGCGGCATAATTACATGTTAAACCGTACTATAAATATAGCTATAATCTTCATTTCTCAGGGGAACGACTCGTGTCACGACCTCTTTTTATGAAGCCTGTCAACCGGCTCTTTAATATTGCTGTTACAGCGTCGTTAAATTTTCTTTCTCGGCTGCGTCGAGAAAGAAATCATAGTGCAAGGGGTTAATGGTCAACCTATCACCATCTGTACGAGTAGTAATTGCAACAAAATGATTATCCACTTAGAAAAAATACATTTTCAATAGGATTGAGTAAAGTCGATGGTAGTAAAAATACCAAATTGAACCTTGTCTGACCAACGAGGTCACATAGATCCTGGATCTTGTGGAGGCTTACATTGTTTAACTCTTTGCACTTGACTGGTGACTCTGAAGCACCATGAAAAATTATTATATCACGTCTGAAACTAATTTTTAGATTGTCAAATTTGTTTATATTTCAAAAACTGTTAAAAGTGTCACAAGATTTAATTTCATGTGCATAAAATGCACTAAGGCATATAAAATGGAAATAGAGGAGTACGAGATAGCCAGTGTATTTTTAAATTGTGAATATTGACCGGCAACTCCAACTTATTCTAACCACACTTCAACTTGCAAGTTATAGTGTCAGATTTGAAATGCTACAATGATGAGTAAATAATAAACAGGTTCAGATCTGACTGTCTTCACTGATCGCTTGTAACTGACTGAGAAGTATTATTTTTTATTTATTATTTCTAAATACATTTGAAGTAGAGCGCCACGCATTGGTGGTGCCTGAGAGGCACACTTGGGACGTTAAAGGTTAAAAGCAAACGGTTTTTATGGATATCTTTAGATAATAAAATAAATAAATATGATGTATAAATGTAAACATCCTAAACCTAACTTCGAATCGATGCAAAATCGAACATCTAGAAAATGGAGTAGTAATATGAGACAGAAAGAAGTTAAGAAACTGCTTTAAAGTACCAGTAATGCTTTTTTTTATTATTGCAAATACTATGTAATTACATACTTTTATACAGTTTTATACAGTGTTACAGTGATCACAAATGTAAAATTTGTTCTCAGAACCTGCACAATCATTATGGGCCTACAATTGGCAGGACACACATCGAATGCATAGTTCTCCTTCGGAGTGTTCTGAGAATTTAACGTCGCAAAAAATGCAAGCAGCGTCATTGTTTGCCGATTGTAGCAGTCCAGATCCTTTGTCGACAACAATATCGAACGAGTTATCTGATTCCAACTGCGTTCTTAACAATTTTCCAAAAAGTATCTCAAGTTATGTTTATTTACTAATATTTTTAACAATTCTGCTCCGTACTGTCAATCACTATTGTCTATAAATTTAACTGTTACTAGTGAAGCATTAGTTACTATTATCACTAGTAGTGATCGGAACAACATCTATTAACAAAAACTACAAAATTCCTGGAAAGCCCAAGTCCAAAATACCGTGACTTACTTTTATTCTTATGACAAAATCTAAAGTAGGTTATGCCTTTAACTAGGCCTTGCTCTTTGATTAGGATGTTTGTTATTATTGGAAAAGAATGAAGTTGATTTGAAAAAAGGTGGTGACTTGCAAAAGGATGAGTTCTAATAAGGAATCTAATAAGGTAAAAGCAGCTATTATGAAACACCACCTTAATTGTGACTCCTTAAAAGTTGAAACAGCGGCACAAATAATACAGTAGAAATGTATGTTCTTTATAAGTTCGCTCGCGCAAATGCTGTCATGTAACAAGCAGCTGTAAAACGAAATGTTTATTATCACCCGTGTTTCATATGCAGGAACTGTGTTGTACCAGTTCATGGAACATGCGCGTGGGTTTCTCAAACGCATTTTTTACCGGGAAAGTAAAAGAAATTTAAATCTCTTTGTTTCAATATAATAGTATAGATTGTATGTAAACCTCAAGTTTTCGTTTTACATCCGGCTAAGTTAAAGAAGAGCGACAAATGATAAGGAAACTTTCCGGAAAAAAACAGTTGCGGAGAGGAAATCAAATTAGCCGCGGAGATAATAAAAGCTGAAGAAAAACATGTTTGAAATACAAAAAGAAATCAGAAACGAAAAAATATAATTTTACAATTTAGGTTAAATTCATAATATTAGCGTTACATGGTTTAGAATAGAAAAGAATGAAAGAGAAAATTAATTATTCATTTAAACTCTTTCTGCACAAATTAAAAGATACAGTAATAAGAAAAACATGTCTTACTTCAACAGACGGTTCAAGTCGATACTTGTAATTAAGTATATGCACGAATATATTGTTTATTGAGGGAGAAGTGGGGGACGTTCCAAAGTAGAGACATTGAATATAGAACACGGAGAAATGATACGAAAATGTGTTCCATAATAGGTACATGCTGGTGCTTTACCGTTTACTCGTGCTAGCTTCTATTCGTATGAAATAAATATTTCAAAGTTCATTACGTTATTTACTTTTAATTGACATGAAATCGCCGAGAGTATAATATATATAGTCCCTAAAAGGAACAGGTATTTTTATCTTATAAAATCATAGAAATAATATAAAAAGTATACATTCCTTCTATTGTACGGTTTCGTTTTAGTCAGCGCAAAAAAGAACAAGAAATGAATTGCTTCTAAGATCTTTTTCGGTGCAATAAGAACGAATAGATTTTCTGCCGGTCATCAAAATTCCTATTGTCCGGTTAGATCAGGGATCCGCCGCACTGCGTGGCGGCTGTCGGCGAGGGGTCGAGACCATAGATCTCTCTCGACCGTTTTCGCTCTCGCGGTAATTGTTCGATACAAGGCTGCTCTATATAAAATGGCCGAGCTACGTGTCCTGTAACGAGAACGAAGTACGAAATGCCGCGCGCATTTCACCAGCCGATCGTGTGCAACGTTCGTATCCAACGTCACCGCGCGCCGCGTTTTATGCGGGAATGCTCCAGTTCAGCCCTGTAAAAGGAATGTCGCTGGTCTTTCAAGGTTCACGAGCACGTACCAGGGCGTGGTATGCACCTGGAAATCCGACTGGCGAAGCAATAACCGATCTCGTTATGATTGGCAAATCCCGCGTGGTCTGACTGCTGCCACTTGCTTTGCATGCTCGTTTCTTCGACTTTTTCCCCACCCCTGTTGCTCCGTCTCTCTAGCCTCACGCGAACGCGTTCACGCGGTTTCGTTTCACTTTCTTTTTGCGACACAATCGGATTGCTGTTTTGCGTGAAACGATCGTATATCAGTTCGACCGCGACGTGGGTTCACTCTGAAGAGTTGGTGTGCCTAAACTGAGGAGCATGACTATAGCCACCCCCATTTTTAGTATTTCGGACTTCTGGATGGGATCTCACTGAAATATGTATACGTCATAAGATTCTCTTAAATCATTAATATACATCGTAAAGCGAGTCATAGTAATTTCCATTTTCTCCAAATTTAATTTTGTTACTTGACGCTAATTGTTTGCGTCATTGTCGTACCGATTACACTGAACACTATGTGCATTTCTAAGTTGCATCTTGTCCTAATTGTTGCATTATTTTCTTATTTTAAATATTTATTACAAATTAGGCCATAGACTCTTCTCGAATAGAGTTGAACATTCCTTAATTATATTATAGATATCATATCGCTATATATATAGAACCACAGACTCGCAATTTCCTACAGGTCTGTTGCACTCCGCGATAGATGTAGTTTTCTTGATCTCATATGATTTCCTCTATTCTTGTAGATACAAATAATACATTCGCCCTACTCTTATAAACAAATGAAAATAATTAAAAATAAGTGACCCAAGAAGAATTACAATATTATTTCCTCTATTATTATGCTATCTTACTGAATTTTATAAACCTGATATTTTATTTATTTCTAAAGACTTCGTGATTTCACAAAATACGTGAATACTTGGTTGGTTTATATCCAATTTATTATTTCTTTAAATAAATCGCTATGACAGTATAGTACGAATGAGCGTTCATTGCGCGTGTATAATGTATATGTATTATAAAAGAAATCGTACGAAGTCTGAGTAAACTCAATTTTTGTATTATTATAAAACAACACGCACTAGTCGCGTTTAGAGCTCGTTAATTCGAGTTTTAAACAGATTTTTTATTTCGTATATCGTCACAAAATATTAGAAGCCTTCATGTAACCATCCTCGACAATGCTTGTTTTTACATAATTTCTCATAAAAAAAATGAATTAGAGTCGTAACTATTAGCTCCGTATTGCGTCCGATTTACAGAGGATAATAGTGATTGCTTAAGCTCGACTGCTGAGAAGATTTTACGATTCGATACCCGGGGGAAATAAACGGAAGTTCCACAGATCGACCTTCAGTTACATCGATCATAAAAATACACTATTATAGGTACCTTTTCACATTGATTTCACGGTAATCTCGAAATTTAACACGAGCGTGAACTTTGTACCAAAATCAATTTTTGGTACTAAACCGCAAGAAATCAAAATTCGTAAACTTAATGAGCTGGAATGGAGCAGGAAAAAAGATAAAGAAGCAGACTAAAAGCAGAATAATAAAGAATAGTATATTAAAAAATGTATTCGATTTTCCTAAAGAATAAACATTTTCTTCTAAAAAGCTAAAACTATGTTTTAGTTTTGTCTGTTGAATTAACTGTTATAGTGTTAAATCATTATTACTATAAAATTGGTCTCTTAACTACGCCATGTTAAAATAGTTGTAAAGTATTTATTACACGAAATCAATATTTCAGACAAAATCTGGATGATATCGAAACGAATATGTTTCTCATTAAAATATTAAAGTTGCGTAGGAGATTCTGAGGACCACTGTCGATTCTGTAAAACTTTAAAATAGTAAAGTGCCTATTAATACTAAAAGTAAATGGTATACTACACCGCATTTAAAAAACGACATGATAGAATTTATTAACATTCTGCGTGATTTTTATTGTAACACGCGCGCCGATTATGAAATGAAAAATCTGAAACTGATCACCCGATCGGCAATGGCAAATTTCGTGCTAAAACATGCAAGTTACGAAATTAGTAATTATATTAATTAAAGCACAATGATTTCAATGATATTCATTTAGTTCCATCCTCGAATTGAACATACGCGATAAATATCCTGAGTACGACAGACATTCAAACGTTCGAAAACTATCCCGTAATTACTACTCAGTAAGCACTGGACGTCTCAAAGACGTCCATTTTACGTCCATTTCAGGTCTGAACGTCTTACAACCAATTTGTATCGTCTGAAATAAAACGTTTTAAATACATCGAGAATGTCATACACCATTATGCTATCTGGGAAGGGTTTAGTCGTTTCTAAACAGTTCTATACAATTTAACAAATGCTTGCACTTTTAACATTTTTAACAGGCATTACATTGAATTCACTCACTCTATTCGCGCAAAATATACAATTTCTTTTTAATTACTTTGTAACATGCCGGAGATTTTAAACTTTAGTAATATCAATAAAACGGTACGCTTTTTATACCACGTACTTTACGACTGCTTGCATACGTTTGAAGAATGACACAGGTAAAAATAACATCTACATTACGTCACTTTCTCCGGAAATATTTTAATTTCATTCGAAACCTGAAAATGTAGGAATACTGGAAAAACATCCGCAAAAATTAGCTCGTTTTACGTATTAACTTCCTTCATTAAACTGCATTATTCTATTCAGAACGATCTATAGAACCAAATTTAGTGGAACGCAAAGCATTTTAACATTTGAAACATCACATTTTCCAAACGACTCACCCGAGAGTAAAAAAAAGATTTACATATTCGTAATCATCGCACAAAGATTTGTACGAATCGCGGATGTTAAGAATTTTTCGAACAGAACACGAAGCTGAAGCATAGAATTTCAACAACGAATTCCACGTTTGCGTTTGCTACGCTATTCCGAATCTTCGGCCACGATTGTCTAAGAGGAATAAAGATTAGTGAAGCAAGAGGAGAATGCAGTAGTCGCCACAGGTGCATTCACCGTCGCCCATAATTGCCTCTCCGATAAAATAAATTTCCGCGTGCAAGCGTGAAGAAAGGAAATATTAATAACTCGGTGTAACGTCTCTATACGAAGCCGCGCAACACCTCCTCGACTACGCGAAACCCTGTACAGACGGAATTAAGAAAAATCAGCGACGT
Source organism: Augochlorella aurata (assembly GCA_028455555.1). Lineage (NCBI taxonomy): Eukaryota > Metazoa > Arthropoda > Insecta > Hymenoptera > Halictidae > Augochlorella > Augochlorella aurata. Next base: position 1,805,258 of record CM052151.1, on the reverse strand, counting down.
GTCAACACTCTCGACGTCCATTCGACTGCGTATAAAGTCGTCGAGCATTCGACAGATTGTCAGCTACCGAAGAATACTTTCGCGGCATATAATAGTAGCTCCTCGACCTGTCTACCTGCTGATAGAAAAGTCAATAAAGTCCCTGTCAATCGCAAATTTTATCGACCTGTCCTGCGCAACTTGACGACAGTCTCGCGAGTAGCTACTGATATTAGAGACGTTTACAAAATCATTACATAAAATTTACTTGATAGATAATCATGTGCAGCCGTGGGCGTAATGATTGCATTCGTAACTCTTGATTTCATCACTGTTTTGAGGACGTTACTGCGAGTCTTGCGTTTAGGGGCGGCTATTTTACTGCTACGGTTGTTAATCCTCTGCAGTCGGAGCCATTTTAACTGGAAATCCAAAATATTTTTTTCAGACTTACGGTGTTTCCATTTTATACAACCGGGTGCATTTTATACTTTACAGAATCGAATTTTGTGACTCATGCAACAGTTAACAGCTCTTAAAAATTTTTTAAATATAAGTAAATTTGATATTAATATTATTTTGAAACGTGCAATGATAATTTTAAGTGGCACTTTAGAGTCGCCACTCGACCGCAAAGGGTTAACTCTTTGGGGCTAGGTAGGTTAAAAACTGTCCCACCCTTTGCTTAGCTTTTTATGTATGGTGGCATATATTTTAACCTACATCAAAAAGTTCAAGTTACTCACAGTTATATAGTTTAATATTTTATTGAAAGTTTTTCATAAAGTTGGCAACGCTAACGGTAAATACGTAAATAAGTGAACAAAATTTAGACAAATCAAAACGCATCAG
>CM052151.1:1773943-1804327 GCA_028455555.1 Augochlorella aurata | reverse complement strand
GTTTGGGAAAGTATTTTGTGAAAGACTAACGTTTACACTAACAGTTTCAGTACGTCTTCCTCGCTAAGAGGAAATAATAGTAAAACACGTTCTGAAACAGTTTAACATTAATAGGTGCCCCAAGCAAGAAAAAGGCGACACATGCGTAAAACTAATATTTTTCATTTGCGTCTCTTTAATGTTTTATACGAGAAAACAGCTCGCGAAAATAATAGGTATTCAGTTTAGTGTGATCCTTGTGCTCCATGTGTGCCGAAGAGGCACTAATATAGTCAATTTCAATTTGAAATATTCACGGTTGTGATATCCAAACAATGTCTTTTTCCGCTAACAAGTTATTTACGGAACTAAAACCGCATCCAACTAAATGTAGTAAAGGAAATGGTAAGAATAATTTTCTTGCAAAACTAGATGAATTTGAGTATTTCATTTCCGCCATTTTCATTATGTATATAACTTTGTGACGAAGCGGAAATGAAATATACCGGGTGTTCCAAAACTCACAATCGGAAGATGAGGGATTCCAGGGATACTGTGAAGTAACTTTTGGAGATTTAAATAAACGTAGATAAAGTGACGCATTATTACGTGAGAAATGGAAGTAATATAACATAATACTTAATCTAAATACAAAAGTTACGAGCACAATATCAAGAGGAAACGCGACTTGTGAGTTATACTAATGACAAAACCGTACGCGATGGTAGCGACGCGATAGAGACCAAGTGTTGGTCTCGATAGGGAAGAAGTGGGCCAGTCGGTGATAAACGAACTGTTTCCAACAAATTCGTGGGTGGAACTCGGCGGTCGCGTGCTCATTGAGCGGTCAGTGTTCCGTGTCCTATTATAGAACGGCGATTACATCGTTTCCGATGCTTGTTAATCGCGAAGCACCCCGTTTTCTTATTTTGTTACGCAATTCGTTCGGTAAATTAGAGCCGTAAAATTCGCCAATTAATCCAGAGCAACGTCATTATGGAATCCTGCAAAAACATGTGCGCGATGAATCACCTAGATCTGCTACCGTAAACTATTTATAAACCGTTTTATTATATCGAAACGTTTTTAACGCTTTGACTGCCTACTTCATTTAATTAAATTAAAATTGGAAAGTTAAGTTGTATGATATCAATTACTTTTTCAATATACGTACGTTTCGAAGATCCTAATAAAATTGGGAAGATACAATAGATTGGCATAAAAATTAACTTTAAAATGTGAGGAAATAGTTCGGTCATATAGGTATAGCTGATGTGCCAGTTAAAATGTTAAAAGATAATAATTCCCTTTTCTTAGCTTGCTCCCTTATTAAGATACGACCGTTTTGGTGCCAATAAAATGTGAAGAAAACTGTAAAAGTATCTACCCAGATAGCACAAGGACGCCTTAACGTCCTTAGTGTAAGACATTCGAACGTCCTAGGAACATCCTAGAAACGTCTTGTGTTACAAATTAAGACATCTATACGTCTTTTAGGCTTCTTATGGACGTCTTATGAACATTTTACAGACGTCTTATGGACATTTTATGGACGTCTTATAGACATTTTATGGACGACTTTACGACGATTTTAAGCCTTCGTATAAAAAGTGTAAAAACAAAATTTACATCGCTATTTTTATCTTCTGGTTTCATCGTCCATATTAAAGTTGCATTTAAAAGCACTTTTCTGATTTAGTTGAAAAACATTGAAAACGTAGAAAACGCCTTGAAGACATTTCAAGTGTCTTAAATACGTCTTCCTTCTGACGTTAAAACGGTGTCCAATTCGGGACTACTTTAAGTCGTCTTTAAGATGTCTGTTATAGGACGTCTTTAAGACGTTCAGTGCTTATTCGGTAATAATTACAGGCATAGTTTTCAAACGTTTGAATGTCTGCCGTACTCAGGATATTTATCGCATATGTTCAATCCGAGGATAGAATTAAATGAATATCATTAAAATCATTGTGCTTTAATTAATATAATTACTAATTTTGTAACTTGCATGTTTGAGCACGAAATTTGCCATTGCCGGTCGGGTGACCGGTTCATTTCATAATCGGTGCACGTATTACAACAACAATCGCGCAGAATGTTAATAAATTCTATTATGTCGTTTTTTAAATGCAGTGTAGTATACCATTTACTTTTAGTACTGATAGGTACTTTACTATGTTAAAGTTTCCCAGAGTCGACAGTGATCCTCAGTTTCTTCTACGCAACTTTAATATTTTAATGAGAAGCAAACTCGTTTCGATATCATCCGAGTAAAGATCGATAGAGTAAAGTATGCGTGTTATACTTAACGACCTAATAACTAAGGCGCACCAAAGTGAAAGATCTAAACAAATCTTGAAGCCACTATGGTGATAATATGTTGTTACTATAAGAATATGGTAGGTGTATGATTTATACGTCTGTAAGAAATCTGCATTTCTATGTTTTTAATTTTTTACAATGTGGATTATTAATTTAAAAGTCAGAAAACATTCACAAAAATGCAGCTCGACATTGATACGTCATAGTCGTTTACAAAATTTATACATGCATATATGCATTGACCTCATGAACACTTTATTTCTAGATTGAGAGTAACTTTTGGGACACCCTGTATATATAGTGTCTAGCTTAAACTATAGCTCTGAAGGTAGGAAGTTTGACTGTTCAACAATTATTGAATATTCTTATCTGTAGAAGAATATTGATGGAAGAACCAAGCACACCCGTCAAAATTACGGATTTCAGATTCGTTATTACACAATTATTAAGGATTTTCGGATACTTTTCTGTGGAACCACTAAATATAACTGTGTAATCACACTTTGTAATTAATCTCGTTTAATTACAGTGTTAATGTTTTTAAAAGGCAGTTCATCTGATCACTATTAGTCTAAGTATATACTTAGTATTCACTTAGGTGTATATCGAATATATAGCTTAGTATATATACCTTAGTATATACCTAAGTATGTATTTAGTCAGTTGCTATAACTATACTGCGGATTTTTATGTAAAATAAAAATTGCCTGCATCAATTGCTGAACGTGGCAGACAAGCACAAGTATTTCTCTTCCTTTAATCACTGTAATAATTTGTTTTAATCTTCGCACGATTTTAAATTATACTTACTCTTCTTTGCCATAAATACATCAAATCCGCAGTCCAAGTATAAATATTTGCATTTGTGTTATATTTCGACGCTTGAAATTTTCACGCGATTCTAATAGAAAAATCCTTTGGCCAGTGTATTTTCTGCACTTCTTCCGAATGTAGAGTAATTTCGCTGTAATACGTAGGACTAGTTGCCACTGCAGTGACATTTTAGTTTTCCGGTACATACATATCTTCATCCGCTTATACGGAACCATGTCAACCAGGGGCCCTCAGGGAAATTACAAAATAAAACTAGCCCTCGGACTCGCGAGCTTTAAAATATCCTACTAGTCCCAAGAGCTTGACGTCTTAACAAAAATTTATTCGAGCGAAGATCCGATTGTTGTGCATTCTTCTGAACGGTCTGAAGAGAATCTTCTTCCAAGAAGAAGAAGAGAATCTTCTTCTTCCGTCTCTTAAATTAAAAGGGTCTTTTACGGTCCAATAATTGCAACGCAACAGATCTTGGTATCTTCGAGTACACGTATTATGCACTTAGAACTGAGAAAATATACTCAAAAATATATTCAAGACAGAATTTATTCAAGTTTTTCTCAATTTTTATAATAGCGTGTGCCTGAGTAAAAAAATGTATTTAATAATTTCTAACGGAAACAGCTCTATAACTTCAATAATTATGAAATCAAAAATGTGGGACCGTTCATAAATAAATGTTTTCTAATTAAATCGTAAAAATTATTTTGTGTTTCCGTGCTAAATTACTCGCCATCGACTAGTAATGTTTATTTATAAACCGGTCATTTCACCGCTTTTGGTAGAAATCGGTACAGTGGAACCTCGATTCCGAACACTTATTAATTCCGATCGGTTATCGGAACGTTTATCTACCGAAAATTTAACGGAATGTTCGATTATTCGAATTATTGTCTGGAAAATAAAAAGACCTCGCTCTGAGGATCATTTCTATATATTGTCATTATGCTGTTTTTCAACAGTCTGTAATAGGAGTTATTCGATTATCCGAACAGCTGTGTGTCGCTTCGATTCCAATAATCGAGGTTCTATTATATTGTACGAAATGCCGGTGCAAAAAAATGCACGAGAATAAACGTGTCGCAACGTCAACAGAAATCTGCGCCACAAGACCGCAGATTTTCTGTTTATTTTTCTTTTCGGCTCAATTTGAAAATGTATTACGGTGCGCGTATATAAGTCTGGAGTATCCGAGCTGAATTCAGAATAAAAGCGCCGGACCTTGATTGAGCACCGACCAGACTCAGCGATGGTTAATCGTTTCTCGGGACCTTTTTGGAGCCTTGTGGTTTATTGCGAGACAGGCTCCTCAGACGACCGAACCAGCCTGCCAAGGGGTTTCGATGAATCGCTATACCGCGCCGCGGCCCGTATTCTTTCGCCTCTGTCTCGCGTAACGCGCACTCGGGAATTCGAGTTCTTTCGCGACCTAATTTCCTGCCGTGCACCTCCTGTTTCCACCTTGAGACCCTTCGAGGTTACATTCACCGGCTTTCTGGTGGTCTTGTTTTTCTCAAAGATAGTGAGCGGTGAGAGGCAAGGAAATGTCAAATCACTTTGGTGTGGTAGTTGTTACGTGGCCGTACACGAAAACGATTACAGTGGAACATCGGAACCAATCAACGAAACATTAGTGCTCGGATAATAGGACAGTTACTCGACTGGATGATTAATTATTGGTGCGGTAAACGGTGTTGTATGCGCATCGCTTCAGATCAATCTGTTCGCATACATATATAACGTGTTTGGATAATAAAGTCCACGTATTTTTATTTCTCGACTCTTTGGTTCTGGTCATGCAGAAACAGTAATTTTTATTTATTTATTTTACAATTAATTTTAATTTTGGTAATTGTTTAGAATAATAACTATGAGAAACTGTTGTTTGTACAATATCATTCACTGAGATAACAAAAATGTTCATTCCTTAAAAACGTTTGCTTATTCAATGGTCGTTTAACGTATTTCTCTATAAAATATTGTACCATAGAATTATGCCGAGGGGTGTACGAAATTGGTAGTAAAATAGCTCGCTTACAATAATATCATTCAGGAATCTAAATAACAATTTGTATATGATCATTTAACAACCATGCAGCTTACGTGTTTATTCACAAGGGAGATCGCTGTATTTATAACTAGTATAATTGTTTAGAATAAAGTCTTGCTTGTCAATTCTTTTGCTATATTATATTGTTTGAGGTGTGAATTGAGAATATTAAAGAAAAAATTGTTGCTCTCTTCTCGTTTCCGAGTTTATATAATGGTTCGGGCGCCAATGTACGAGTCATACGGTACTGGCAAAATAGAACTCACGCATACATGCGGTTTAGCAATCAATCGTTGGTAATTATATAGATGGAAGTATCATTTGATGATTCATCAGATGGAAGTAAATCACTTTTGCATGTATGTAGAATCCGACATTTTAAACAACTTTTTCCTATACATATAAGTCTTGCTCGGCCTTAGCTTTCAAGATAGGTCTAGGTTCGGATTAGATCTCCATGCCAGTTCTTTACTATAATATCTCGAAAACAAAGGACGAGTGGCAGTTACATATATAGATAAAAGTTGTTCAAATTGTCGAATTTTGTAACATATTAAAAAACCATCGAAATCAGAAGTCGCTACCTTTATCTATATAATATAATTTATACAGGAGGTCACAAAAATCACTCGCAATACGGAAATGTGGTGTTTCTGAGATCATTTGAAGTAACTCTTTCCTTAGCGAAAATACAATCTGTGGCGTTGTTAACGAGTTATTAACGAAAAACAGTGACCTATGAGAGACGAGATTAATTGGCGTGAGGCGGCTGAACCAATAAAGCTCGCCTCTCATTCGTCAGTGTTTTTCGTTAATAACTCGTTAATAACGCCTCGGAGAAAATTTTTATAAAGGAAAAAGTTACTTGAAATGGCTTTTCCCAGAGAAATCGAATAAGTGTTCTGCACTGTCATTTCCCGCACATCTTTCCTATTCCCTACAATACATAACATATTTTTGCGAAGCCAATATACAACATTCTAATTATGTGAAATAACACGGATGAAGTTTATGATGTGAGCTATAGTATATCAAATATCTCATTGCTTAAAAAGAAGATGGCATTTTGAAGTTTGAGTTTTGATATTTTAACATTAACCGTACCATTGTCGGTCAAATGACCGGTTCGACAATTCTTATTCTGCAATTATTGAAATTATAAAGATACATCCACCGGAAACCATCCAATAACCAGTCTGACTCGTAATGGTGAATTCTAAGTATGAATGTTGTCCTTCTGTCACTAATATGTAAGTGCTTAAATATGCACACTATACATATCAATTTGTTTTCCCTCCTTAAAAAATTATTACAATCGAAAATCATTTAATCATTGTTACTGTGAAGATAAAGGTATTGCAAGGGGTTAATATGATAATTAGAAAAATCAACATAAATTCAATAGCCTAATTTGTATAAGACAATACAGACGAGTCATTTTTAACATCTGGTACGGTTAGTGTTAAGCGTTCTTTTCATTTTCACTCTATAAAAAATTTCGAATAAAGTCAAGATTTGTTGAAGATTCTGGTTCATGCGATAGTTTGAAGTTTGCCTAACTTTTCCTCAATATTTGAAGTTTGCCTAACATTTTCTCAATATTTGCAGTTTATCAAAGAACTGGATATGGGGCTGTCAATTCTATCATAAAGTAAAATTTACCCTGTCAATCACGTGAAAATATGTATGTGTATGTACTTATTTCGACGATCTATAACTGCATTATTTTTACGAATTGAAATAAACTCGTCTTCGCACCAGTTTTCGAAGAAGCATATATTAAAAAGTTCGAAGATTAAGAACTTTTTGTGGATAAATCAAATTCTAAAGTTTAAAGGAAGAAGAATCTTTTATAACTAAAAAATAATTATACTGTTTGTACAGTTAACTGGGCAAATTAATAATTCTATACTTCTTATCGTATTACGTTATAAAATGTACTTTATTATCGCCTATATTAATTTATATTTTTTCTTGATTATTTCAGGTAAGTCAAGGCGTACTTTTACAGTGCCGATTACATGTGCTTATGGGTACAAATAGTTGTAAGTACTATTCAGATCTAAAATATTACAAACGATCGTTAACTCCACTCATTTCAATAAATAAATCGTTCTTGATTTATGATAGAATTATTATGGGATCGGGATACATGTAACGCATAAGACTATAAAGTGGATAAACGAACAAACTTTTAATAATACAGAATGGAATTACATAAACGTGCATGTTAACGTTGGTAGTTGAACAATGAACGAAACGGATTTCCGGATAGCACAGCTATAAAAACACGACGGATACGGATTGCATATTTCATTAAGTTGCTATCCCAAATTTAAATGAAATCATACTAGCATGCGTAATACGTAATAATGCATTTGCATCACGATTTATAAATCGAAAATCATAAGTCATTTCCAGATTTGCATAAAAGAGTGATGTAAATGCTATAGGGACCAAATGTCCAATTAAGCTTCAATGATTAAAGGCTACTTTTACCAAACAAGACCTTTTGTTAACGCACATAAGTTGTTGTCCCGATACAAATAGACCCATTTGTTTAACAGAAGAAAGAAATTCAGTTATACCTTTTTTAATATTAATGAATGTGTCAACATTTTTTCATTGCCGATAGTCATTATTACTTAAAGGAATTTAATTTACGTATTATGAAATTGCTTTATATTCAAAAATTCTATACAAAATTTGTACCATCTTTCGTTTACAAAATTTAATTTGAATTAATTTCTATTTCAGAAGTTTTATAGAAATTCATTTTCATTTTCTTCGGAAATATGTACCGTTTGATAAGCGATATCTCAGCTGAAGATTACCCAGACATCATCCTGATTTCCAACGATATTGTGATTGTGATTTAGGTTTGGTTGCTTCCAAACAACACAATGGAATAAATATATTTTCTACTTCTAACAACTGTGTCAGAAAATGTTGACGACTATATTTGCTCTTGACGACTGTAGTTAGTTCACGTATCCAATAATAATGTGAAAAATTTTCCATTGACAACACAGAGGTGTAGTTAGAAGAATTAAATGTTCCATTTCCGTTTCTTGATAATGAAAAATCAAAAAATTGATATTCAACACTAAATCTACCGAACAATAAAATTGATTGGTGTGCGTTGCCCGATAAAAGTGAAAAGATCCAATTCATTAAGATTTTGTGCAGTTTTTGTTATAGTAGTTGTCCAAATAATGTAATGTATGCAAAAATTTTCCACGAAATTGTCTTAATTGTTATTATAATTTGAAAATGAGAAACCGGTCATTTGACCGTGTTAGGTTTAGTGTTAAACGCCGAATCGGTAACTTCTCTTTCTGCTCAGAGGGATAAACACGCTTCAATGTCACAAAAACTTCATATGATACGCTACAATGTCATTAGTGGAATTATGTCGTCGAAGCTGCGAAAAACGCGTGCGGCAAGAACGGACGATTTTTCTGTGGACGTCCGAAAATGTGATGTAGTACAAAGGAAAAGTGTGGAGTCCTGTATATTCATAATCCCGGCGAACATAATTCCATAAACGGCGTTGTGAGTGACGTCGCTGTTGCATAAACTGCCTATTTCCCCATTGCGTCGGAACCAACCGTTCACTTTGCTTGTGTTCTCGCGCGAACGAGAAACGTACAAAAACGCACACAGACGCAACAAAACCAGAGCTTAATAGTAGTTACGGAAAAATACATATCGAATACTAGTTTCGATAATAGTTTCTTATAGAATAATAGAAAGTAGAAGCAATGGAGCAGTAAAAAGAAATAGTATTTCAAATGAGTAATGACATTTCAGTGAATCAAATATTTTATTTTGCTGTTCCAAATATTGTGAGGTTGTCAAGGATGGATAACTCGCACGTGATAGGAATCAAGCAGGTTTTGGACACCTTTAACTTTAGTATAGATATTTAATTGCATATGTGTAGACGTATTATTTAAAACTGACGCAACTACTTAACAAATAATAAAATGATAAAAAGTACATAAAAGGACATAAACGTAAAACCGGGTCGTATCCCAGTTAGGCGACTAATCACGACACGAGCTCGATGAATAGTGAATCTCTATCGATTCGGTCGAGCGCATATTGACTTATAATTGACTTATAATGACATATATTGACTTATAATCTAAATAAAAAAGGCCAGTGAACCCTAAATGCGCTTCGTCTTAAACCTAAACATCCCGGCCATCAACAGTAGCGAGGCCTAATTATCATAGTCCTTTACTATTCACATCGCTGTATATCCCAAATAAAACACCATTTGAAATGCTATCTGAAAATATAATTACGCTAAATAAAATATTTATTTCTCGAAAATATAATTTTTGAATATTTTATTTTCAATACAATAAAAAATAAAATCAGACATTCATTTTACCGTCTATGATTAACCCCATGCCGTACTTTAACGAGTATAACTAGCAATGGAGTTCTAGAGTAATAACCAGTTAAGTATAAATGTTATTCTGTTCCCTCAAGTTCGAATAAAATTCTGTTCTTTTTTCCACGACATATAAATGTTCAAGGAAGTGCAGGTACACAATAAATACAAATTTTCTTCTTTTCCTAAGAAATTATTATAATCGAAAAACTTAGGGGGTTAAAGGTAGTATTTTACATAGCTCTGTCCGAAACACTCCGAAACGGGAGAGGCAAGGAAAACGTATCGCGGTCGCAGCGCCAGCTCCCGTCCCTTTCTCGTGAAAGTATCCGCGGGCGAAGATACATCTGACGAACAATGTCGTGTCCTCCTATTCTTCTTCCATCGATCTGGCTTTAGACGAGTCGTTCGCCGCGAACGTGACCTTTTTCTGGTATTTAGGATAAAAGGTATTTACAGACGTGTTCTGGGCTGTTGCGCAGCCCGTGGAATCGCCTCTAGCAGCCGTCACACCTCGATGCACCGTTAACCCTTACCTTACTACTTGCTTCTTACTGCTTACTGCCTCGAACTCATCATATTACGTATTTGGTATCGGGAACAATTCCTGCGGATTTTTCAAATGTTGCTTAAACCAACTGAATGGATTCGATTTCTTACAGATGATTCTTCGCATGCAAACTCTGGAATGATATCTGAACACCTGCCTCTTCAATTTGGCGGTTCATTGTTAGGGTCCATCGCTAGGGTTCATTTTCTTCGTTGAATCTTTTGATTCTCATCCGTTCCTCGTTTTTACGGCTTAATCTATCCTTAAATATGAAATTAACATGACGGTAAACAATTAATACGGTGGAGGTAGTTGGTCATACATTTATTAAAGTAAATGATGGCAAAACAATCGCTAGAACTGTTATTAGTGACAGAAAAATTGAGCATAGATTTCCCATTACACTTTCAATGGAATCCTGTAGCATCTTTATCGTTCTTCTCGCAATTAGAAACTTAAACACTGAAAAGAAAATCCCAACATAATCAAGGCAATAAAAAATCCTTTTAATTCTAATTGGTGATTTGCAAAATGTTATGCAGACACCAAAATATAAGCCTTTGCGAAAGTAAACTCGATAATATTGAAATTCCGGAAAAGGACGACGAGGTAAATGTAGATCTAAGGTACAGTGAAATCTTATTTGAAGATACTAGGAAAGTCTTAACCAAAAATATTTTGCATAAGTGGAACCAAGGATGGATACAGTCAAATCCCTCCCTCTTACATGAACTCGGAGAAAATATATATTCTCTAACAACCCGCAGTATATTTAATAAGAAGCAAACAAATTGTATATCCCGATTGGCTAACAATTGGACATACTAAAATAACTCATGAGTACATACTTTCCAAAACGGATAAAACTTTTTGTATCAACTGTAACATCGAGCTTATAGTAATGCACATCCTAATAGAATGTCCATTATACAATAATATTAGAAAAAAGATAAAAATGTCCAATACCATCAAAGAATGCTTGGACAACTATAAACTAACAGCAAAAGTTATGTCATATTTAGAAGAAACCAAATTGTTTAGCGAAATTATATAGCAACTTAAGGAAGTTAGATTAAACAGATGATGTAATAACGCAATCTATAAATAACGCAATCTATACGTGACCCTGCAGCTGTAATTCCACAAGTGGTCGCTAATTGCTATTGAGCAGATGCGACACTAAATAAACAAATTAAGAAAAGAAAATTAATACGGTGGGATGATAAATAATGAATTTCGTAAATTCCGTCTTTGAGAATGATAATATAAGATGAGTAGAGACAAAATTATGTTACTTCCGGAAAATGCAGGGTTCCTAAGGTCATTTAGAGTAACTTTTCCTTAGCGCAAATGCAATCCACGGCTTTGTTTACGAGTTATTAACGAAATGCACTAACCAATGACAGACGAGCTCGACTGGCGCGAGGCAGCCGAGCGGTACATGTGCAAGGGAGGTATTACACTGTGGGGTTTATTTTCGGGCATAATTAACTTTACATTTATCGAATAAAACAAATTAAATTACTGTATTGAGAAATAAACAAAATAAAAGAATACAAATATTTAATATACCTTATTCGATAAATATAAAGTTAATTATACTTTTGCGACATCTTCTATTCTTCACTTTTCATCGAGGTCACTTTTCTAAAGGTCGTCCAGTCTCGTTGAGGTCAAAGTTGCCTTTTTTGAACTTTGCAAACCATTTCTGTGCAGTAGATGTGGTAGTAGATGATCCTGTGATACCCTTTCCGTACACATTGCAGATGTCCCGAGCTGCTTCGGCAGCTTTTTGACCTCGATGGAAAGCGAAGAATAGCAGACGTCGAAAATTCCGATTTTTGCCACTTGGATATTCCATTTCTAAGCCAAAATAATCATGTAAAATTAAATTATTCGAAAAGACGAATATAACAATTTTGTAGAGCTGCAAGGAATCTTTCGAATAGCTTACTCGCTTTGTTAATTAATGCACAAATCGTTATAGAATAAAAACAACAACTCTACAAATTTATTCGCCAACCCAATGATCATATAGTCCGTAAAAACCAAGCGATTGAAGCAACATTAAATACAACCTGCAAAAGAAGAAACGGTTCGTAATGTAAGATAAATTAATGAGGTGAGGAACGTGCTGCTCATCCAGGACAGATTACAGTGTCTCTGACCATAAGAGTAATGAATCTAGTTGCCCCACGGTCAGACTCAACGACGTAACCGCAATTAAACCTCTTTAACTGCGACAAAGCTGTTTGCTTTTTTTATTCGTATTTTTTTCCGCCTCTTTGTTAATAGAACATTACGGCTAATAATAAAACCACGAGCTGTATGGTTTTTTGTCTCGAATCGCAAGTAAATCTCGATCATAACTTGTAAATTTTGTCAGATTACTTATGTTATTGCAATTCGGTTGTATTCAATGTTAATTTCCTTTTACCGTCAAATTAATATTTCTTTATACTAGATCGTAGAAATCGTTAATTTCGAAGGAATTAATTATTTACTGGAACAGTTTCAGTAGGATGAAGTCAAGTAAAAGAATTGTAAAAATATACTTGCGCCGTTAAACATTTTACAAGTCTAAAATTCAGAGGAAAACTTTATCAGATTATCATTGAGGTCTGTATCATTTTATCTTTTGTATATTCGTGTCCAACATGAACGCATAACATCCGCAGTTCTTATCATCGTATCTGCGGATGTAAGGTAAAGCAACGGAAGTCGCATGTTTTTTGTTTTAAAATATTGTGGTTTACAGTTCCAATCCACCTGTTTGCACATTTCTGTACCCTAACGTTTCAGATTGGAAAATATAAAACAGAAAATTCTATTTTGGAAACGATGAATGGCTCCAGCAAGGAAACGATTCGAAACAGATGTGAACTGCTGTTCCCATGATATAGCATGTAATTGACAAAGACATTTTCTATTATTTAAATGTCTTTTGGAGTATACATTGTATATAGCAGAGGTGGAGAACTATCGATAGTTTCTGATAGTTTACAGAAACTGTCGACGACCATCGATAGTACTATCCATAGTTCTGCACCTTTACAAGTACCATGAGGAAGACGTGCAACGTAAAGTTTCAGAGACACAAAATTTTGAAGATCCCGAAGAGTTGGAATAAATATAAAGTATAAAAGTTTTATATTATATTTTTCTTACAATATAATAACAATATCTACAATAGTGTTTCACAAGTAATAACCATGACCACTGATTTTTATTTTAAAAATGTGGGTGTTGACATTTTTTGGTTTTAGCTTTGACCGCCTGTTGGATATTTTTAATCCTGTTTTACTAAATATTCTTTCAGACTACCGAAAATGTCGGTGTGGAAATATATTTTATTCATAACTTCGGTAAATGGTTTAAGACACTTCCAATCACTTATAAATAGTAGAAGTATTTAATAAATATATTATCAAAGTGGGGTAGAAATATGTTAAATTTCATTTAGATTACCTCCAGTACATTGACTACTTTGGCTATTTCACTTCTATAGTTAATAGTTAATAATCCTATAGTTAATATTAATAATTCTCCGCCTCTAGTATACAGTGCGTTCCACGAAATTAGTCCACTGAAATACTTGGTAATTTAAAACAATGAGAGAAAATGATACTTACAAAAGGTATAGGTTAGGAAAGTACATAACACTGTGGAGCCTCGATTATCCGGGCTAAGTAGAGTGACATAAATAATTGAATATTAATAATATTAATAATAATATAGTTACTTAATTGCAGTGACAGATTTCATCCTTATTAATTTCTGTAGTAAATCGTTTTGCATATGGGTTGCCTCAGATAGCCCAATCACATATTAAAAGTAGTTGTTTAATAATCATTCTGATTCCTAATAACCAGATAAACGATATATTTATTTACAATACGTTTATAAAACTTAAACAGTCACTTAAAAATTACATTATTTACATTACATTTAATATTTCGAGTTTGTAATAAAAATATTGACAGTCAAAGATAATGTGTAAACACAGGATTAAAGTTAAAATTCTGGACTAAAGAGAAATTCAGGTCATTTAATTCAGTTCTAAAAAAGTTATTGAGTTTAACACTGAACATAGTACGGTCAATTTACCAATTTCTCATTTGACAATTATAGAAACGATAAAAACACTTTCATCAGAATTTATCGAATAAATCACATTATTGAAGCAAGTACAATAATAAAAACTGTACGAATCTAAATAAATTGGATCTCGTCAGTATTACAATGCAATGCGTGCAGGAAATTTTATTGGCCGGTATGTTTAGCGTTAAAAACGTGTCCGAATATTTGTTGCTAGGAATAGTATGACTTTGAAATACTTTCGAGGCCCATTGTAGATGCTCCGAAAACAAACACAGCAAACAGATTCAAAGAATCGATCTTTTGGTCAGGCGTTCGACGTTTGTCGTCGCTGTGCAACGATCGGTCGTTTCACCAAGAAAAAAAGTCGTGTAGCTCTGGTGATTTACGACAGAATGCCGACCGGCGCGGCGGAACGTGCACGTACGCGTGTAAGCGTCCAACCACGGAGCTCTGTAAGCGTGCGTGTAAGCGTGTACGCGCGGCCGAGAACGCGAAAAATGTCTGGAAAGTATTTCCATAAAACGGGCGGCCAAGCGTAGGTATTCCGTGGATAAATCGACGATGACGGAAAACATGCTAATATGTACATACATATAATATGGTTGCGGCTCGCGAGATTCCGGCGATACGGAACGACGCGTTGTGCGGCGGCCGATCTCGCTTCTCGCTCGGGAATCGTCGGGAATCGTTGCAAGTCGCGAGCACTCGAGTTAGCTCACGTGCCTTCTTTGTGCAATGATCACGTAACTGGTGCGCTTAATTACCGCGAAATTTCTCGAGTGTTTTGACTTCATCCGAGCAGTTATGTCGACAGGACACTTGCCTCCCAGGGCACCATACCTTTTCCAAACGAGTGTTTACGGTCCGATAATTAAGCTATAGAATCGCAGATCGGCACGATGATTGACGCTATTCGCGCTCCCTGGATTTTTCCACGCGTTTCCACGTCGTTTTCCGATAGTCCTTGGAAATCTGTTTATTTCGTAAGTTAGTTGAACGATTTCAGTGCCACAATTTGTTTGTCAAACTTAAGCGTTCAGTTTTATTACCAAAGCGATTGCTAGAGTTAATTTTGTTCCTTCTACTTTTCTATTATTAACACCTTATCGACGGGCATATCGATGGCAGGATTCAATTTGACGCCAAGTGGCGTCATCCGTAGATAAAGTGTTAACTCTGCAGTGTCTTTCTGAGGTCTCTCGTGACTCGAACAACGTTTCCAGTGTGTTGGTTTTCACTACTGTATTTGTTAAGTTCTTTGGAATATTTGGACTCCATAGTCTTAACGCTATACCGTCCGCACGGATAATCAGAAATATTTTGTTGGGCGCCTGTAGGAGGACTCGTTTGGGTCATTTCGCCTGCTGCCGGGATTTTCTCGAGGTTTTCAGGAGATCATCAAACGTCAAGTTTTAATAATCTCAATAGTAGTTCCCAATCCTGTCCCTCCATTATCATAAAATTGCGAGGGTATGTGCGAATAAATGTAAGATACTACCGTTTGTGCGATAGCTTCTCACGCGACACCATTGTGGTGTCACCGGATAGCATAGTGATAAATTATGTGTCCGAGAATGGCTCGGTAAACTTTTACAGAAATATTTGAAAAATTCGATACTTTGTGGTCTGCATTTCGCAAGTTTAAATGTTTGGGTTAAACAAATTTTCAATTTTTGCATATTGTTTTATAAACACTGATGTGGCAATTAACGCGTTTAACAGCTGTTTTCGTGAAACAGATTCGAAAAATCGATTCCTTTTTCTATCAGAAATCGTAAGTATAGCGTACGTACTTTTGTTACAGTTTTTCAAAGTTTTTCAATTGTAATCAGTTTCAAAAAGAAGAAGAAAATTCATGAGAAAGCAACAGATTTTTACTCCGACTTGATACTAAAACTACCGGAGTGATCAAATGGCAGTTTTTTAAACCTTGATTAAAATTTTTACACTCAATGTTTCCGCCTTTCCTCAACTTATTGCACATCTTTATCTATAATACGTAGTTACTTCATTTTTCAATATCTATCTCTTTACTTCTATCGTTTCTTCTGATAATCTTATGTTCTCAATCGTTATCTTCCGTCTTCCGATCGCTGAAAAAATCAAAAGCTTATTATTAATGTTAGTTTTTCCACGGAAAATATCATTCGATTCTATTGTAGGCACAAGCCATGTACTTATGCACAGTCTGCTTTATATTTACTGCGCCATAAGTTCAATTTCAAATAATAGCAGTGCATAAACTCCGAATTGCGCGTGTAAAAGTTCCAGTTATACATGAGTAAAATTTTAGGATAAAAAAGGAGAACAGAAGTTAACCATAGCAGAATGTCATCGAAGATTGAGATTCATAGAAACGAGAAAGAAAAGCGGAAACATTAACAACAGATTTCACAACAGTTTCTGAAAAATGAAGAACATATCAAATTGATATTGCAAAATGAATAAAAACAGATACGTCTGTATATATCTCGTACATATTTACGAGTAAAAAATATGTTTCTGGTAAATTTTCACTGGAGACGCTCACTATCTGTAAAAAATGTGGTTTATAATAAATTATTTTAAGTGGAATAACAATATCTAAATTACTGAGGAAAAATATAAATAATGTATATACGTCTAAAATAGAAGGAATAAATGTTTTCTAACTCAAACGTAACAATTATTTTGTGTTTTGTGGCCGTGCTAAATTGTCTATTACTTGAAATCAATTGGAAAAGAATATAACGTTTGTTTAAAAGTCGGTTGATTCACCGTTTTCGTTAGAAATAAAATTCGTTACAAACAAAATGTCGTTAGCTTTAGTGTTATAAGAACGGGACAACAGACTCGTCGAATTACGTCAAGGGGTTAAGTGCATCAGAATAAGTACTTACCTGTTACGTTGTGCACATGCAATATAACACGACCTACATCGAAAAGACATAAGACGCTTATTTACTTCGTTGCATAACAACGTCGCGACTGTTCCGAGATACAGCGAAAATTATACTGGAACGAAAAGAAAAATAGTTTCGCGCTTCGGACATGTCGTTTTACCAGAATAATACTGAACGTCATTGCTCGCTGACCGCTATTCTCCAATTCTCTTTTAACGAATTCCCTTGTTTGTCTAATACGATCGTAAAAGAATATTGTCACAATGGACAAACGAAGAAAAACGAATGGAGTCAACGAAAAAACGTTCTGAAATAACAAAACAGACTTAAGCACGTATATACTTGCATACTCACGAAAATATTCGAACGCCTTTTAACACTTTACCGACTGGTTATATTTTCATAACATTAGCATTAAACAATATTTATTTTACCTATTTCATTTATTTTATTCATCGCGAAAAGTATTTATTATTTAAAAAATTATATAATAATACCTCAATAATAAATAGCAAATTATTGGTTGCCATGACAACCGACTCGTAGGCTACCAGTCAGGGTAAAAACTCACGGTTAAGTGATCTAAGTTTTTTTGAGATGTTAGAGGGATCAGTTTACTGGCCAAAAAATTGTTTTCAAAAATTGTACTTGGTTGGAATGATAAAAAAGTTAACTTCTTTTTATTTCAGCCTATAACGCAAATTTAAAAAATGTATTTTGTACATTTCGATAATTTGTATACAGTCGATCACACTGAAAATCGACCAACACCACATTTTTTCTAGTTTCGCTTACAGAATATTTTTTATAAACAAATAACTGTTACAACCTGTACAGAAATATTTTACGTACTTATTTAACGATTTCATGTACAAGATAATATACAGTTTCATATAAAGAGAAATAAAAATTAATGTCTTCATGTACAAAACGAAGATCACACTAAAAGTCGTCCACCTGTAGCATTCGGAGATTTTAATAAATATGCATATTTAACAAACTATGATAAACTGTATTTCTATCACGGTGGTTGATTTTGAGGAGTCGAAAAGTCCCTCTAGCAAAATTTACGAAACACTGGGGTACTGATCCCTATCATAGAAGTAACATCAGAGCAGTTTCTAAATCTAATTAATACCTACTAATTGCAAATAAAATGAAAAGGTGGGGTTAACTAGACAGTTCGACGCCAGCGATGACGCCGGTAGCATCCTCGAACCTTACCAACTATTAATCACGTTTCACTATTCAGCATTACATCAACGTGTATTAAGAGAAAATATATGAAAAAGACGGAACACTGAAGTACTAAAAAAAGTTAAAATATTATTTACACAAAGTGGGTGCCTCATTGAATTCCTCCATCGGTGTCGATTACGCATATGTAGTATTGCAAAAAGTAGAATTGGTATGCCATGGTCAGGCGTGCCACTTCTTCCCTATTCGATAGTATTATTTCTTTAATCTAATTCCTTTCGAAAACGGATCCTTAAACCAAAAATGTTAATCTTCTTTTCCGACTTGTTTTTGCACGTAGAATCGCCCCCTGCCCCGTTGTACCACGATTTTCGGTACACTCTGTATAAACACGCGACCCTGGGAAACTCGCTGCACAGCGCGCACGACTTCCAGAAAGAGTATGGAAAGTCGCGATGAGAATGTCTCTCCGTACGTAACAATAATTAGCGTTGGCGAGGAAAGTGTTGCTTGCAAAGCTCCCCCAGATGTCTTAGTTACCGTCGGAATAGTAGGAAAATCTAGAAAATGAAGGAATATTTGGTAGCGTCGGAAATTGATAATATAGTTATAGTCCAAGTTCGTTAAGAATTGTTCGAGTGACAGCACAATGGACGACGATGAACAGTGCCGGTGCGAAAACATTTCTCGCGATCTAGCAGGTATGCAGATGCATTTGCGTACGTGTTGATTCGATTATCGATTTAACCGAAGCCGCGGGAACCAGTTCTACGAGAAGCAAGGCTCTTACGTAACGAGTAGTCTCGTACATTGTTCGCGAACGTCATTGACGTAGTGCGATTATCGGACTTCCTTCTAAGCAGGTGCTACAGATCGCCGTCACGTAGAAACTCTGCGCGCGTATGATTTCAATAACGGATTGTGGCAGGACACAGAGAAAAGTATGGCTAACCCTACAGTTGGCTAAAATTCGTTTCGAATAACGAAGTAAAATTAACGAATCAAAAGTGCAGACATATTTGGATCGTTTATTTTGAAAGTGGTGCAAATCCAATTTCTATTCTTTCGAGAAAATTAAAGGTTAGCATATTATTTAATTGACAAATATAAATTAATTATGTTAAGTCTGGCAATGTTGTTATTAATTTTATTAATTTTAAAAACATTGGCATTTTTAAGATATTAAATATTAACTAGTTATAAATAAAAAGATTAGACTAAATTATCACAAATTAGGTGATATCTCATTTTTTAAAAATGTGCTTGTACCATTTTTAAAATAAACGGTCTATATTTCTGTACATATCTAGATTTGATAAATATTTATTTAAAATAATTATGCGAATGTATTCGAATAAATTATTCGACTAGTTAATCTTTCATTATAAAAATTAACGTGTAAGAAATTAATCGCTGAATTATAGAAAAAGACAATTTATATTCTATCGTTTTTATTCAAATCAATTATTTTCCGAATAGATTCCTGTAAAAATAAATTCTTGTTCAAATAACAAATGATTTTTGCTCGAATACGTTTTCAATTGGACAATTGTTATCTAGATTAATGTTTATTCGATTGGATATTTGTTGGATGGAAAATTTTACTCGTTCCTATTTCTTATCTCACAAAATCGAATAAAATTTGGTTCAACTCTGAATTAGAGGGTACCACGATTACCAGATACAATAGAAAATACATGTTGTTAATAAAAAATATCGTTAATGACCTTCACATGTTCTTCACGCGTTCGTCTATAAAAAAGCCATTAACGTCAGACTCTTTCGAAAGTATTCAACTCTACGCGAACCATTTTCGCTGTGAGTAAATGGGAAGCATGAATGAACGCATAAAGGACAAGGTCAGAATGTGAGTATGACAATCAGAAATGTACGGAGTATAGGGGAAAGGATTTCTAGAAATGATTTTAAGAGAAGGATATTTTTATGATTACAGCAGAACCTCGTTTATACGAACGAATTAATGTTCTATCTCAGATATACGAACTCATAATTCAACCTTTATTATCCGAACTGGTATCGGGCATGCTGTCTCAGTTATACGAACGCGTGTTCTTATACCCAAATACATAATTGAATTTCAAAAGAGATTAATTAACAAAACGACCAACTTTTAGTAACATCAAACAATAAATTTTATGAACAACAAACGAAATAATTAACTCTTAATAATAACATTAAAAATTATAAAAATAATTTTCGGATCCAGAAGTTATTACTTCGAGTATCTTCCCCGCCCCTTGTTACAATATACGCGATACATGTTGTGTTTAATTTTTATGTAAAAATTAATACCATATTCATTTTATATAAGATATATTTTAGTGAGTAGTTAACAGATATTCGAATCTTCACAGTTAAGGGTTTTGGTGTCTGTACAAATCAAAATTCCATTAATATTCGAACAATTTTTCAAACGCTGTAACTTTCTTAGAACTGAAGAAAACGACATGAATTTTTTAAATGATAAAGAGACCGTCTGCTACACAATTACTAGAATGCTTTTTTTAAATTTTGCTATTGCTTAGAACGACAAAAGAAAATAAATACTCTCAATTTTCAACTTTTTTATCTAAGCCTATAACGAAAAGTTAAGACATGCATTTTGTAGATCTCGATAGTTTATATGCATGTTGAAAATAATTAAAGATCGCCAAAATCGCAATTTTGTCCCGGTTTTGAACACTTTCGACCACTAAGTGTGATAAATTTGCAGTTCAAAAAATTTTATTTTAACGCTTATAACTTGACTTGACATGACCTTGACATAACCTATTTCGAAGAAATTTTCAGATAACTCAGATAACAGAGTTTAAAAACGAGAATTTTGTATTTACTTTGTCATTCGAAGTAATAGTAAAATTGTAACTAAGTAGTTTAGTCATGGTTCAGTATACAGTCCCTCTTTCATTTAAAAAAAGATTCAATTGTTCGATCCAGTTTTAAAAAAGTTATTATGAATTAAATAGTGCCTGAATATTAATGGGAGTCATTGTATATTATTTCGAAGGAGTCGAAACCTGGAAAGTTAAGAATAAATGCGAAGTAAAGAACAATGAAATATAGTCATGATCAATGAAATATAGTAAAGAAAACAGGAAGAGGTAAGAGGGAAGGTTAATAATGGAATTTCTGAGACTCGCACCAGCCGAGCTCGCTTCTCATTGGTCAGTGTATTTCGTTAATAACTCGTCAACGAAGCCGTGGATTGCATTTCTGCTAAAGAAAAAGTTGCTTCAAATGATTTCGGGTGACTTTTGAGACGCCTTGTATAGATTATCGAAATGTCCGGATTGTAAGGAGTGAGAAAAACAATCAGATGTTAATTGCTACGACTAGATGTTAGGAAATTTCGACAATTATAGTAGATATTGGTTAGAAGATCGAGAGCGTAGATGCAAAATACCGTAAGATAAATGTCCCAGTCATTAGATGATTAAGGAAAGAATTGCCGTTGTAAGGAAGGAAGAATAAAAGAAAAGGGATCGAGTAAATTGCAAGAGTGTGAAATTTGAAGAATAAATGAGTGTGTGTTAAGCATTTAGAAATTGTAAATCAAGTCCATTACTCGTCCTTGAGATTGGAATTCGTAGTAAATAAATTATAACAATTCCGGCAAGTGCGAGAGGTGTTTTCGTATCGGCATTAAGGTTCAACAGCAATGGTTGACGTTACATTTAGCGAGTGATATTCGACGTTACTGTCGTTAAAGAGGCGATTGGTCAGATGCGGCGTAGAATTGGAAATTACGGTCGACGTTACGAGTCGGGGTAACGAGTCGACAGCTGCCGAGAGTTACGCGGGCGTTGCGCGCGAGGCTTCATTCAAATCGAACCACCAGTAACACAGATTTTCTCGTCGAGCAGGTCGCTGCATAATGCAACAGAGAAGGGAATTGCTCGCTTCGTAAACAACATATCAAAGCAAGGTGTTCGATTGTCCCAGTGTTTTGTGCGGGGTTGTGAAAGGCAATACTTCGAGGTTCGATTTTGCTCGTCCTCGCGTGCAACGAGTCGAGATTCGATGCAACGCGACGCGTCGCACAGTGATTCGATTTTGTGGGCACTTCGAACAAAAATCATCTTCTAAACTAATTAATTTTCGACTTAATTATCTTAATAATTTTTTAAAGAGACTGTAAAGATGAATCGATTTGTACATAAATAATATACAGTTATGTTAAAGAAATTCCAATGGTTTTGTTTTTTTCTTAAGTAAAACTATCTTTTATCAACATTTAGTATTGTAATTTATTATAAACTGTTTAATGTTTAATTTTTATTACGAATTACTAGGAAATCGGTACGTTAAATATATATGTAGAAGTGACGCATAAAACTCTGTTATATAATATAAATACATGTAGAGGAAGGTTCAAGTAGTTTTCCATTAAGATCTTAAGACATGTTTTAACATTTTCGAGAAAAGTTAGTGTAAAGATAATCGAATGTATACATTAGGTCCTCAATGATACCTTCATATTTATATTTATCGCCGAGAACTTTGAATAAATCGATGTTAAAAACACGGCGATATAACAGGCAAATGCTTGAGGAAACAAAGACAAGGAATGTCTTTGTATTACTATTATGTTATAAAAAAATTATTTTAAATATTGATTTTTCAATTTTTTTCATGGCTCAAATCACTGTGTGACATCTGGACAGATCATAGAACAGTCTCAAGTCTAAAATATATTGATTTTTCGATTTCTTTTCCATTACTCGAATCACTGTGCGTCACGACGCAACGGATCAGCTGGGAAAAAAGAAGAGTAGTTCCAGAAAGCCTCCCCACGCATTTCTGATTTTCGATTATTTTCTGAACTCTGCGTTGGTAACAGCGATCTTTCATGAGCTCAGAAAAAGTCGGATACAGTATCGGTAACAGGGACCATCCTTCTTCATTTTTCATGCCTATACAACCCTTCTCAGATTTTGAGCTCATGCATATCTTCCTCCAAACACCGGTCCAATGACTTTGTTCTACAATTTTTGATACTTGAGAGTTCACGACTGATTTCATCTACTCTATCCTCCCAACGCTTACGAGGTTTCCCTACAGGTCTTTTACCGCTGGTCTGACCTTTAAATTCTGTTTCAGGTATTCTTGAGCTATTCATTCGTTGTACATGGCCAGCCCATTGTAATGTCTTTAGTTTTATAAATGTAGAGGTATTTCATGATTATATCGGATCCGCCAGTCACTTGACGTATCCTATAATTCAATTTTCTCGAAATCGAAGCCTTAAATGAAAAGAATGTTGCTCTCTCTCTCTCTCTTTCTCTCTCTCTCTCTCTCTTTCTCTCTCTCTCTCTCTCTCTCTCTCTCTTTCGAGTTATTTTTGGATGTAGAATTACTATCCAACCGGTTGCATCAGGATTTTCGGGACACCCTGTATATGTATACTGAATCCGTTAATACTGCTAATCTAGCCGCGTAGCAGTAAAGCTCTAAGCTCACGAATTTACATTTAATTCGTATCGCACTGGCACAAATCGCCGCTGCTCTCAGGAGCAGTATAACAACACATAGAAGACTGACAAACAAATTCCTCTTCGAACATGAAACTCCACCTCAATGTGAGTTTTGCAATCCGCCGCTCGCAGTCTAACACATAAAACTAAGGTGCACAAAATTAGACGAGCGGCATCGCCGCATCGCCGCACGTTAGATATACAATAAAATCCCCACAGAACTCGACAAAATCTACACATCGAAACAAAACGGAGAAAATCATCTGAAATTCATAAAATCTGTTGGCATATAGAATGAAATTTAAACGGTAAACACTATAGTAATTATCGCTAGCAATCAGACTCGATGCAACGTTCAAAAATGGAAGAAGAAAAAAACAAAAATATTCTTATATATGAAAAAGTGCCAAATATGGCAAATCAAGCATTTTTATTGGAATTCGGTCATATATTTAGATTTCAACTTAGACCAGTTTTAAATTTATAATATTATAAATGATTCTTAATATTGAAGTAACTTCATAAAATAGTAAAGTACCCCAAATACGAAACACTGGTAATGGCTACAATGTTTTCATAAGAAACAAACGAAGAGTTATGGTCTTTTATTTATTACAACCTCTTGGTTATGATATTGCATTTAATACACAATCGAATAAAAATTTGGCTAAAAAATAATTATAATATTCGTTGCAGGCTCAGATACGAAAGTTAAATAATGAGAGTTTTTCACTTTGTTTGTCATTCCAAGTAATAGCAAAATTGAGAAAGCAAGCTATCGTCTAAAAAGTGTCAAATTCCTTTAAAAAATACGATTGTCGATATTTTAATAAGCAACTAACGAAGCACGTAATTATTTGAATAATACAATCTTTATTAATATGGTTGTTACATAAATATGCAACGCCATCAATATGGAACACTTAATATTTTGGTATTTGTATTATTATAATATATATTACTTAATTACTTATTATAGTATTACATATATACTTTGTAGGATGCCGTGCGTAGCACTCTTGATACCAATACACTGCGATATTAAACTATCTCTCGGATTGTAAGGCCGATTACGCTGACCGACGGAATAGATTGGTATCGCCGTCCGTCTAATTAAAAATGAACAGCTGATTTTGTTATATAATAAAGAATATATTTACAGAATATATTTACAGAATCGATTTACTACAGTGAGATCACGTCGGTACAGTGATGACGTCGAGCTGCAGGAATATCGTAATTGATCGATTAGTTCCGAGTCTTGACCTTGAAGACTGAACTTAGGTGGAAAGACTAATGATTCTGGTACGACTCTGGCAGAATGAGAGATGACACTGATTTGAAGAGCTATTGATGATATACTGTTGATATACGGAAATATACTGATATACTGATCTATACTGATCATGAGGCAAGTTTTCTGCCCTTTTTATAGCTTTTTCGAAAGAAATCTTGAACGCGGATTGGTTGCTGGTGAGGTAGAAAGGGAAGACAGAAGTCCCGAGTCGAAAGCCCGAACGAGTGGCCGGCACGGCCCAATCTGGCGACCCTATCACAAATCGGAGAAACTAAATTAAGGAAATCTCTTTATGACCGATTGTAACCTTAATCCGATTTGTTAATGCGATTTCACGATGCAAAAAATGTACTAAAGAAATAAACTTTCCAAATTGGAGAAACCTTGTTTTAAAAAGGGAATAAAAAGAATAAACAAGCAAAAATTCCGTTGCAGGACGGAACATACTTAATACTAAATATAGCGAGGTCTAAAAGCAACTAACAAAAATTGTCTCATAAGAATTACGAGATAGAATTTATTCAAATATTTTTAACAATTTTAAATGGAAGCAGTTTTATAATTTCAATAATTGTGAAATAAAAACTGTGAAATCATCTGATCAGCGGTGGTAGGTTTAGTGTTAAGAAAATCAAAAATAGAAAATTGCAAAATATTTGAAAGTATTTCGTTTACGACAATAAATCGCGAATCCGACGAGCACGCGAATACTACTATGGTAGTTTTCTGTCGAGTCACCGTATCACCGTTATCTTCAGTCTTCATTCAACGATACGGACTTGCGTTTGAACGTCGCGACACATCGCGTCGTTCGGACTGAAAAGGCGTCGGCCGTGAATGAACTGTGTCCACGCGTTGAAATGCGGTCGACGATCCGCGAGAACGACCATTTTACCGTAATGTCAATGTCTGTTACGAAACGACTCGCGAGATAACGTCTTCTTCGCGTCGAAGTTGCTACACAGACAGTTGGCGCGTGTGCGTTCGTCTTCGAAGGCATTGTTCCAATGAGCAATGGAACGCTTTCGCGACCGATAAATCGCCGAGATCATTGCCTGACCTGTCGAAACGGCCAGTTCCGAATATTTTATTCTCCAATAAATCGGATCGTATGAACATTCTCGTGTGAAATTGTTAAATGAATCTATTTGTTCAACCGTGGACCGGTGGTAAAAAACATGAAACCATAATCTATACTTTCTTTATACCGTTTACAAAGATATGCAACAACATATACAAGCAATTATTTACTTTTTTCACTAGGTTTTGAAACTTATTTTCTATCGTGATATATTCGAACTAACTAAATTTTACTAGGACTTTTAAAATTCAGACGAATTCGAATACCTGTTGAGATTTTATTTAAAACGCGTATTAAATATAAAAGTGTAAATTACGAACCACGATACGTACAATAAAGACAACAAATCGATAAAACAAAGGTGAAAGTTTTACGTGCTTTCTGACTATATCCATGAATTTCTAGCAATACCATTCGATATGATAAATGTTCACTGTCTATTTACAGTCTCGTTAATTTGAACTGTTTGTTTTAAAAGTGGCCAAGGTCCCATTTATTTTAAGATCCAAATATTTTAGGGTTTTACGTTTTAATCGATTTAAAAATGTTGATAACTGATAACACGGTAGTACACTGTGTCTGTGTTTCTAAGGGTTATTGCATTCTAGAGGCTTTACTAAAACGAAATTACAAATAACTTAGAAATGTAATTATTCAAATGGCTAGCTTGATATTTTTCGAAAATGGACTTAGGCCGCTTTCAAAATAGCCGGCTCAAATTATTTTGATTTTTTAGAGATTCTTGGGGTTGCTATGCGATTCGACACTACGCGCGTGTGAAAATATCGACAATTTTGGAAAATCGTTAATTTAGCGTTACGAGCTCGTATGAACCGTGTGTGACCGTTCAGGTTTTGATTATCGGAGTCAGAGAGTTGCTGGAATGTTTGATATACTTCACAAACGAACCCGATGCAAGATAAGGAATGTTGCAAGGTTGGATAAAACATAGATGAACCTGATGCTACATCAGATAGCTATAAAGTAAGGACGAATCTGGTGCAAAACCAGGGAGGCGCATACGATGAGTCCCGTTGACACCTTATCGACGGGCTTATCGATGTCAGAATTCAATTTGACGCCAAATGGCGTGATTCGTAGATAAGGTGTAAATATTCGGACACCTTTTAAAACGGAATATTTGTTTTAAAAATGGACTAGACAAATTTGAATTTCTTTTTCCATAATAGAAGAACTAGTCTACTAAACTACAAGTAGAATGTCTTCATTAAAATTTTGCTACTACTTTGATTCACAAAAAAAAATAAAAGATTGAGAAATACTTAGACAAACTAACTTTTTCTAAGACAATACCAAGCAGCGTCTATTTTTTAAAAATTGGTCCAAATGGTCCGAATTCTGTTCTTTTTTTTTTTAGAGGATAAAGAGACTAGTTTTTTAACTTCCTTATCTGAGCCTATCACGAAAACTTAAAAAATACATTTCGTAAATCTCATAAGTTCAAATCAACGTATACACAATTTACTCTTTGACTAAAATTTTATATTACGAGAATGAAATCTGTTACAATTGTTTCATCGCGGTAAGGTTTCACTTGAATTAGCAATTATTCAAGTACTACTGTCTTGATATTTGAAAAATAATACTTAACCCATTTGCATCATAAGCTCATATATGCGCGCATTTTAGCGTTGTAGAATAATTTCCCACTTTTCCGAATGATGCAAATCGGTTAAGTATGATGGAAGAAAAATGTTGATCTTTTCTGGATACCTGTTCCTAAAATGAGAAAGTGGATGTACTAGCCAAAAATTCCACCGAATTTAATGTCTCTCCTGACACGTTGATTTTCCCTGTTCGGTGCAGACGCTCTGCGCTACATGGATAATGCATGCGAATGTAACAAACTGTTGCTTCACCTACGGTTCGTCTTTTCTCGACTCTCCGCTGGCTTCTGCTTCACACACAACTTCCGGCAATGTGCCCGCAAGCTGTACCACAATTTCAAAGGATCGGGATTCGCCCTTTCGGCGCGCCGATGCGAACTCAATCTCCGACGACACCATCGACCCGAGGAGCTTCGTTAATTCGATGTTGATTACATCATGCGTCGTACAAGCCGCCGCATAATTGCTTTCAACCACGATCAAACCGCTACAGTTCTGTTACCCCCCGTAATGCTTTTCGAGACGCTCGACGTGCAGCAATTTTCGGGACGAGCCTCTGCTTACCTTTTCTATTGTGCGTCAAACTCGTGATCGAAGCCTCTTCGAAATTCTAATTGTCTTCGCTAGCTGGCGTACGTTGTCGCTTCCAATACGGGGACGAGTTCGCTTTACAAATGCCGCATGGGTTGAAATTTATGGTAGATTTCAATGAATTTGCGATTATTTGCGTGTATTTGCGTGTATTCTGTGTATATGCGATCAATCGCAATAGCTTACATCGTTTAATAAATTGGAAATGTTTCTTGTCATGGTTTTGTTGTTACGGATGTTAGACTGCAAAATTCCTTCCTTCCTGGTACGATAATAATAATTAAAGAATCATTGAAGTAATTACTGGAATAATAACTAAGATAGTATTTCCAGGTATTTTAGGTTGAAACTTTCCTTCGTTTATAAAATGACAATATTATTAAAAATCTATAAAGTTGACAGTTCTCAAACTTCATTTTTAATGCAGAGTAAAATAATTGTAAGAGAGACAATTATTTTAATTTCCGTAAAAAGTGCTAAAGCTTCGAAAAAATTATTTTAGACATCCTTGTTTCAGAATACTGAGATTTCTCATTGCGTTGTAACAATGAAAGTAATTTCATATATGCAGCATTTCGTTAAACGTATAGTTCAGTGGGTAGGAAACGATAAAAACGAATGTAAAACCGGAGTCAGCAAATAGTCATGAATAGACTTAGAATCGGCCATCTAAAACTTAAGACATGCCTCACCTGTATCGCCATAATCACAGTCAAGCATATCTTACTACAGTATACAGGCTTATCCAAAATAGACTATCGGAAGTTTTTTTAAAGAAAAAACAAACTATTTTGGGTTTTATTGATATTTTAATTTTATTATCAAGTATCAGCTATGACAATTATGTGCGAAAGATGATATCTGTCAAATGACCACTATGACCACGTTTACAAACATCGATTCAAATATCAAAATTTTCGATGATATTTTGGCACATATGGTCGTTTAATTCGCCAATTGTTGCTTGTTTGTTGGCATAAACTTTGCTTTTCAAATAACCCCAAAGAAAAAGTCCAATGGAGTGAAATCACACGAACGAGGTGGCAATTCACATCGCTATTTTTTGAAATTAATCGACCATTGAATTTCGATCGCGATGAGATGATGTTTTCGTGCGTAGTGTGTGGCGAAGCTCCGTTTTGTTGAAAATAAATATTGCCTATGTCGATTCCATTCGATTTCAGTCATACATAATCAATAATCATTTCATTATAACGTGCACCATTCATTGTAACTGCATATTCATTCTCGTTTTCGAAAAAGAATGGATCGATTACGCCTTTCGACCAGAATCCACTCCAAACAATAACTCTTTTCGAATGAAGTGATTTTTCTTGAATAGCTATTGGATTTCCATCTGTTTTATGCAAAATTCTTTACAAACTGCGATAAGAAATGTTTAGTTCTTGAGAACGACGTGGAATCGACGTAGACTCCATCGTTAAAATTGTCTATTATTGTAGGTTAAAAGAAAAAGAAAGTGACAAGAAACAAACGTGGCATTTGACAGATATTCTCATTCAACATCCTAAAGGTACTTTTACAAAGTACTTTACAAAGTACGCAAGTACGTACTTTACAAAGTACGCAGAAGTCCAGAGCCAATTGCAACTTACATGTACCTTACAAAACAACTCACACAGAAGCAAGGATATCTCTGAAGTTATTTCTTTCTCAAAACACACCTTATAATAATAATGTTTAAAGAACAATGAAATAATAGTTGTTGCTGACTACTGCAGCTGATGCAACGTTAGACCTCATATAAAAAGATAATAGATTTATACACGTACCTTAATCGGATGTTAAATTACAGGAATAATATAAAGAATATCGTAAAATTCTGTGTTGACATTTTCGTAAAGCAATATCTTTAAGATTGTTTCTTTGTGGTTTGTAAATTATTAAACGATGTTAGAAAAATAAAACGGAGCCCCATTTTTCATCGATTAATATTGTCTCACGCGATTAAAAATTA
>CM052151.1:1727051-1773843 GCA_028455555.1 Augochlorella aurata | reverse complement strand
TTATGTGTTTTATACAATTTTTATACGACATGTTGAAAATTTCGAACGTAATTTGCTCAACATGAATATTAGGCAGTTATTACTATTTTCAGGCTTCAGAGTATACTATTGTTATTTTTGGGTAAATTGATCTGACACAATAAGGCTTATTTTTACACGAAGTACATGCATCTATTACTATCAATAAAAAAAGCATGCAGTGCAAAG
The DNA here is from genome assembly GCA_028455555.1 of Augochlorella aurata. Lineage (NCBI taxonomy): Eukaryota > Metazoa > Arthropoda > Insecta > Hymenoptera > Halictidae > Augochlorella > Augochlorella aurata. The sequence continues at coordinate 1,773,636 of CM052151.1, read as the reverse complement.
ACGTGACAATATTTATTACGGAAAGGGTTCTGCACGTTTCTTTGACACACATGAATTTCACGAGGAGGGGATGTTCATTTTTTTTTCTTGTAGAAGAAATACCTAGTAGCTTTGGAGAGCTCAAATCTAATACTTCGAAAGAATTTTAAATGGATGTGAGTGATAACAAGTGAATGAAGACTTGAAAGATGAGCAACAGTAAAGGGCGGAATCAATACAGTAGCCACTCTGCTATACGTCTTAGATCGTCAACAACTGAACCTTTACTAAGGGACAACTTCGACTCTGCCAAGGCATATGTCCAGATTACTTGAATATATCAGGAATATAAAAATAATAAAAAAAAACTACAATGAAACGATAAAGTCGTTAGTAACCATAGCAGTTGATGCGACAATAAACTAGAATGAAAAAAAGTGAAGTACATTAGTGAAAACACTAAAAAAAGCAGCTTGTCCGACACGTCGTTTTATTTTACATATGTAAAAAATCTAAATATTTAGTAAACGAAATTATTTGCCTCTTATTATATTGCTTTCTTACGGTAATGTGAATTTGATACACGAGGCAAACATTTAACCCTTCGCGGACGTATTAAGTTCATACCTAGGTGTCAATTAATTTTCGTTGAATGAACAGTAATACATGATATGCAGGATTAAGAAGAAAAATAAAATTTACTAATCTTCTTTTAAAGTTTAGCAAAGGCTTAAGGCGGAAAAATGAGGGTCAGATGGGGGTTAATCAATGCAACTGTCAAGATAACGTTATTAATTGGGAAGGAATGAAACGATATTTGATCTGCAAGAATTCCAGAAAGTTTGCGAGCCTATTCTAGAGGAAACGGAGGTTTCGAGCTGGTTGGTGAAAATTCCAGTGTCTCGCGGCGCGGCGCCTGTTGTCGCGTCGCAGAGACGTCGCGTCGCGTCGCGCGTCGGGACGTCCAACTCACGGCTGAATAAGCAATTATATGGCATCGCGGTGTTAGCGGGACGCTTGCGTTATTCCGCATACAATACGAGGCCGGCGGCTGTCCGGACGAGGGATTATGTTTGTGGGCGAATCGCTGGCGACAAGGGAAGAATCAAACGGAGTAGAGAGCGAGACAAGAATAGAAACTGAAAGAGAGTGGGAGTAGAAACGCAGGCGGGAATACATATAGGGAGGGAAGCGAAGACGGAGAAGGAGAACGAGAAGGAGCGGAATGACGACGAGAAGAATCGTGTATACATAGAGGGGGAAGCCTCAAAGGAGCCTCTATGTATACAGGAAACGTCACGACCTTGTCGAGGTTGAGGCAAACCCTTGCTGGCTTCGTCGGTGAACTTCACAGCTGGACATGCAAATCAGCTTCGTCGGCCGCGCTGCCGCTTTTGTAACGCTCACGGAGACGTATCTGGGTCGAAATCTACAAGTGGTCGTTGCCTTCCATGTACGGAATGATCCGAGAACAGGGGCACGCTGTCCTGGAATGCTACATTTTTCTGTCAAAATTGAATTCCTCGAGCGAAAACAGAAATCTCTTTATGTTTATACATGGATCTTCGTTCAAATATATATACTGTCATTTCAAGTTTCGATGCGTATGCACATGTTCATTTGCGAAACATAAGTTTCAAAAATGATATTTATAAGTTGTCATCACGCTGGCAAGAGGGCACAAGTAATGATTGAAATCATAAATCTATATAATAAATATTGTTAAGTGCATAACAAAGTTATTATTTTCTTTCATTTCAAGGACGAACAGAATTGTCCAGTAGACCTAATACATAGTCAAAATAATGTTCCGAAGACCCATTTGCAATAAGTTCAATCTTTTGCATGTGTCATTAAGATCATCGTCATTTAAAGCAATCTTACGCCCTTGTTTCGAAGCGGAAAAAATTATACATTATTTAAATTCGAAAGATTTCTCGAATCTATTTATACGGAAAATACGATTACAAATATAAAAGGTGTAAAATCAGTGCAATAAAATAAATTAATATCCTCGTTATGAAATAAAGGGATTTAAAAGAAAAACTTCTTGAATTCAAGTTTTGGAGAAACGACGTCGTTTCATTTTTGTTAGAATATCGTCGAAAATGGGGGATTTTAATTTAATCTAGGGAATAGTTTTTTATTTTCCACCTGATATGCTTCTTTATTGTCTTTACCGTGCTGAATCTTGAATGTTCTAATTGAAAGATGAAATAATGATAAGTATTAAAGTTATTCCCATAAGTAAGTATTGGGTTGGCGAATAAATTCGTAGAGTTTATGTTTTTGTTTTGTTTCAAGAGGACAGTAGAACGAGAACGATTTTTGCCTCCTGGCAAAATATTTCCATTTCCATGTACATTTCTAATTCTACATTTCTATATTTCCAGTACCTAAGCCTAAAAAATCATGAAAAATTAAATTATTCGAAAAAGCGAATATTATAGTTTTGTAGAGCTGAAAGAGTTCTTTCGAATAGCTTAGACGCTTTGCTAATTAATGCACAAGTAATGACACTATCACAGACTTAACGCGGTATTGGGAGTATGCATTCTATTTATAAACGTAATCCCTTTGCGCTCAAGAGGTAGAACTAAAAATTTGTTTTATAACGTTCCAAACTAATTCTTACACTATCGAATTTGTTTATATTTAAAACCCGTTAAAAGCATAACTCCTGTATGAATCATGAGACTAAATTTTATGTTCATAAAATGCAATAAGTCATATAAAATGGAAGTACTATAGGTCAGTAAATCTATTTTGGATTTACAGTTCACATGACTTTGAGTTTATAAGGTTAATAACTTCTTCACAAGTACGATGACCTTCACAACGTGTGTCAGGGTCGTTTGAAAGTGAGTCTCCTAAATAGTCTTTTCGCTCTAATCTATTGGACTCGAATATAAATAGCCAACGATTGGAATTTGTTTTTCGAAAGTTCGAATTTCGTTAGAACGTTTGTCGCGATGAATCAAAATGCACTCGTCGGGGTTAGATGCCAATTTTATGCCGCCTTTTCGGCAAATTACCCTGGGTCGGTAGCATAAGCTTAGCGATTTTGAGCGGACAAATTCATAGAGATACATATTTTCGAACATTGTCAGCTGTATTAAGACACGTGTCTGTTAAATGATGCAGTATAGCGACCTAAACAAGTTGTAATCAGATGAAGCCATTTTAGGCGAATCAGCTAACAGTTACGGTTCCTTCACCATAGACGACACTAAACATTCCGGTGGCTTCGGTCATGGTTTTTTCGAAATTGAACGCAAATAGCATTCGGTGCCAGATACACAGTTCTCACAGTTGTATTAATTGTTAGTGCGATCCCTTTGACTATTGCTGAGAACAACAAACGCCTCAACAACAAAGCAGCAAATCATTCTTAACACTATTTTTACCAAACGGTGTCGAAAGACACTTTTCAAATTTGAACTTCAAATTATTTGATTATTTCTTCACAACTAATTTGTCGACTTTTCGTGCAATGGTTTTTATATTAATTCAATGATATCATTTTTCTCCTGCTTATCCTTGATCTAAAAATACCTACTTCTACCATTTGACACCTTAAGGATTTCATGATAGTGTCCAATTTTAAACGATTTTATATAAAAATATCAACACCATTTCGCGGCATAATATCGATTATAATCAAATTAGGGAATCTCCATTTCAGTTGTAACAGAAAATACAGGAAGAAATTCATTCGTCTATATTTTACTTTGTGGAATTTAAAAATCTCGGTATTATAACATATAATGATATGTAGTGATAACATGAAAATAGTTTCATTCTACTTATTTTCTTTTTGCGTTGATCTTTTATTTTCTCTTGTTCCTTTTTGCTTCTAATTCGTTTCCCTTCATTTCTTCTGCTTCTTCCTGCTGTATCCTGTTTACTATAGATTTGATTGGCATTGCATTTTCTTTTTCCATTAATTTCTTTTTCTTCTTCTCCGATTATATGTATATGTTTCAATACTTATGATATTATTCAAAGAAGGAAAGAAAATTTCACAGATCAAGAAAGCAAGTAAAACTTAATGCACCGTAACAGAAATAAAGCGCAAATTTGTTTCAGTTACTGAATTGCTTCAAATAAAATAATATACCTAAAAAGTAGATTTTTTTTTTTGTAATTTGGTCGACTCTTATAAAGACAATAGTTTATCCTTTTGTTTTGGAAAGCATCATTTTTGTAATTTTTTCGTCTTTATTTGCAACATGTCTTTGAAGTTTTTCTATAAGATTTTTCCGCATTTTATAAGCCCTTAAGAAGTTAAAAGTTTCGATTCGGTTATGAAAATTACAGGTCAAATTTGATTGAAAAAATTCGTTATCTTTAATTGAATAATGTTGTTTTTAAATATAAATAATGTTATTGTAATGGCGCATTAACCGGCAAGCGGGGCGAGGGGGGCACAGTAATTAACACACTCGCTCCTTGCATCTACTGTCTTGCGCGACGAATGTTGTTTATAACTGCATCTATTCTTTACAGACATATTGTTAGAGCAATATTCAATATCAGTAGAACGTCGGCAAGATTCGGGCGACATGTAGTTAAGTTCAGAACTGTAGAAATAGCTACCTAAATTCATCGTGTAAAACCAGCTGTTCGATCCAGCCTCATCAGATTTGCAGTTCCTTCCAGAATCGGAGAGAGCTCCCAAGAGTATTCATTTCAAATCAGACGATGAAGTCAAGGCAGTCGTGTGACTTCATTTGTTGGAAGTAGGTTGGCAGAATTTTTCATTGCGAGAAACAAACTTTTTACGCGTCGACCTTTTACGCGTGATCGTAAAATCATACTTTCATTTCTCCCTTGTTCGAATTCGATAGCTGCTTTTGTTCGTAAGATACAGAAGTGAATTGGTTGCTCTCTCCGACCGAAACGAGAAATTGTTTCTAACTTTGAGAACGGGGATTCTTCGAGCCGGGTTTATTATAGCGCCTCTCCTCGGACGCTGATTCATCCTCAGCTGTCGCCGCTTAAAGTGTGTCCGCGCTTGATTCGATTCCCGTGCGCGGTATTCTTATCTGAATGAATTCGTGTAAGAAACGACCACGCTAATAATAGAGAAAACCTGCTAAGAGACGACACGTGATACCTGCGCATGATCACGTATGCAAACGTCGTCCACGTGTCATTGAAGCCAGGATTATTCGTATGCGATGCGTACGCACGGATTCGAAGGAAAGTGAGCGAGTGAGAACAGAACACGGCGTCTCTGTTTCTCCCTCTCTCTATCTGTCTCCCTCTGTCTCTCGTCGACTGAACGGCTCGGGTTTTGAGCGACCAAGAATTCAACCGTGACCTACGACACATTGAACGCCGCACGAACTCTTTCAACGTCAAATGCATTTTCATGCGTGATAACTGAAGATTCATTTGATAACTGAAGAACTATATTTGTTTTTATAATGATTAGTTTAAAGCCATATTGTAATTATTTTCTAAATAAAATTTACCTGATTATTCGCTAAAAGACTGTTTAACAGTATTTCTACCAAGCGGCGTCGAAAGATACTTTTCAAATTTTAACTACAAATTATTCTGTAAGCTTAATTATTTCTCCACAATTAATTTGTTGTCTTTTCGGAGAATAGTTGTTAAATTAATTCAGTGATGCTGAATTGATTTATGCATGAAAAGTGTGCATATGGTGTACCTATTTCTACCATAAGGTGTCTTTTGACGCTTTGAGGATTTCATAATAGCGCATAATTATAAGCGATTTTACATGTAAATATCAACACCACTTTGTGGCATAGTATCGATTATAATCGCATTAGAGAATTGCTATTTCTAATATAGGAGTTGTTGCATAACTTTGATATTCGCTTGTTTCCCGTCATGCTACATTTCAATGCAGATCATTCCAGTGACTAGTACTAAAGAAATTGAATAACGCCTTTTGTCCTCCAATTCTGGTAATGACTCCAATACACGAGAATTTTATTTTTATAGATATGTATGTATAGAAATCACTGTAGAGCAATCAGTGATTCGTAAAAACTGTGCTATTGAATAAGGACGGAATTTTATTGGAATACTATTAACAATATTACTGTGTTTGATTATCTTTCTAATAAAATATAAATCATAAAATCATAAAATAGAGATATAAAACGACATCGGGCGTAAATAAATAATAATTTAAAAAATTTCAAACTTCTTGGAATATATTGTTAAACAATAGAGGTATAAAGCTAGTAATATAAATTTTTAAAAAATTTATTTTTATAACTTTTGAACTTGACTTGATAAATCGTCCGAATACTTATTTATCGTGAAAATTTGATGCTTTTTTATATTTTTTCAATTATGCAGATAACATTTTATATTAAATCGAAAGTTTGTTACATTTTGAAATTTATATATTCTACTTTAATATACTATAAAGGATGTTTTCCTTTCAATGCATATTTTTTTAAATATATGTAGAAGTCAAAGTTATACTAGTCCGAATACTTTTGGAAGTCACAGTATACACAAAATCACGGTAGAAATAGTGTTAAAATGAAAATACCACTGACCCGAAAAGGACTTCTTAATAGTCACATTCTGGTCGATTTTGACCCGCAGCCAAAAATGGTTGCCGACGACTGCTCTACAGTGTAGAAGTCTACGTCCACGTGACTGCTCTTTGGAACCAGTCCTGGCCACATTTAAAATGACACAACATATTTGAAATATTATCTCAAACATTCGAATTATTTTATTTCATAATTATTTCCATGCCTGCGATCATTTTTGAAGCAACTTCATGTTTATCTCCAAGACGGTTTCTTTGTGGTTTGTAAATTATTAAATGGCTTTAGAAAAATAAAATAGGGAATCCTTCTTCATCGATTAATATTGAATCACTCAATTAATAATTACTTGACCGCAGATTTTCATGCAAAGTAAGAAGTACTTTAAAAGAAAAAAGAAAAAAAGAAAAAATTTAAGCTAAACAAAATTGGATAAACCTGTACATTTCGTACTCTAAATGTAAAATATAAATTTCTCTTTACCGTGAAACGTACGCACAGTACACGATCGTACCGCAAACGTACAATTAGTATCCCTTAATGGCACTTCCTTTTTCTAATTGCCACTTCTCTAGAGGATTGAAAGATTCATCGCAAGGTTCTGATAGTGCACAGAATACGGAAATGGATCGAAGTGCACAGAATTGAAATGGATCGGGTTCCTTTCGTATCCCACAGCGACTGTTTCCTATTTCAATTATTGTTTGGCCGATAAGGAACAAGGACGATAAAAAAAGAAGCTCACCACCGACTTCCCGTCGTTTCTTTCTCAGAGAATAATCATTTCACCTGTACGACTTCAGATCAGCCTTCCCCGTCTCCGTCGAAGATTCTTTTTCGTACCTATTGTGTTTCATTCTTCTTGCATCAGCGGAAGGAACCTTGTCTCTGTCAGCCAGCGGTGCTGTAGATTACTTCTGTACGTAATATCGTTATGAACGTCTAATCATTCGAATACTTCAGGAAGTCTACGCCTTGAAAAAGACCGGAGATATGGAATGTGATAAAACAGGCACGGACTGGGTTCGTCTTATCGTTGGTGGAACGATTTTGTATTCGGTTAGTGTACTTTTTGCAATTTTCAAGTTTCGCCTTTTCTGCTTTCAAATTTTGTTATGAATTATGAATTTTTGAATTTTCCAATATCTATCCACATGTATTTTCGTATGCTGTGACCATGTTCTAAATTAATTGACTTACAATTGCTGGAATTAGTTGAAATTAGTTAAAAATGATAAAATGAAAATGAAAAATTTCTTATAATCAAACTACCAAACTTATCATTTTTAAACTTTGCTGATGTATTCAACAATTTTTCGAAGATACGCTTCTATGTGCCTACGTTTTAAACCCTAATTGGTACGATAGACAACAGCTAAACAGTGCAAAACGATGCGTTTATCTAATTCTAGATAAACTATTCATTAATTACTATCCGTTGTGTATCAAATATTAAGAACGTGGAAAATTAAAATTTTTCTACAATGAGATAGAAATACAATGTTGGGGACACTCGTGAGCCTATCATATTAGTAAAGCGTTCTAAGTAGCGAAATTAAGTAGACAATCATACTTATCACCGTTTCTCTTGTTTTATTGCAAGTACACTGTGCAGTATTATATCGAACAAGTAATTGGAGGACTGTTAAACAAATAACTGTATTTCTAAACAAGAATCAAATAAGTATAAAAATATAATAAGTATAATATAATATAATATAATAAAATATAGTATAATACGATAAGTATAATAACAGTATAAAAAAAACATATACAACGTATCAGATTTAAGTGCTCCGTTTGATTTTTCAACACTAAGATTACCAAGCCTTAATTGCGATTAATTATTGTATATTGTTTCACATCAACGACAAAATTGTACCTACTCAAATTTTACGAATGCGAAAATAATATACGCTTGAATAAAGGAGTTTATCAGAAAAAGATTTTATAACTTCGACTAGTTTCTAATATACCAACATAACTTTCTCCTTGGGCATAATTAGCGGAAAGCCTTGGTTTTCTAGATATTGGCGAAAACCTATTGCCACTATTATACGGACTCTGTGTACGAACATATACCTAGGTACAGTCAGTCAAAAAAGTCGTCATACACCTTTGAAATGCAATATCTTGTTTAAAACTGCACTAAATAACTTGAATCTTTTTAGATAGTAGAGGGACTAGTATACTAGACAATGACTAAAATGCTTTCTTTCAATTTTGCTATTATTTGGAATGATAAAAAGAATTAAAAACTCGTTTCTTAACTTTACTATCCGAGCCGACAACTGCTAGCGATTTAATTAAAAAACAAGGTTTAGTTAAAGGTGTGGACTATTTTCAGTATTATTACCAAGAAACAAATAAGCCATGGTACGCAGAATATAAATTGCCTAGAAACTTCATCACGTTTGTAAACACGTGTCGTCCGAACCATTATAACCTAAACGGCTCGTCAGCAAGTGTTCATTTCGTTACGGATTGTGTATGCTTCTGTGGAGCAGAATTTCAAGATCTGAACTATAGAATTTGGCAGTGTACAGAATATGAAGAACAGCGTACAATTTTAGCAAATCAGCTTCTTAATCATAAGTACTGCATGCCATTTTGTCTTATCTCTAACTTAACTGAATCTGATATTAAAGACCTTAAAATTATATATCACTTTATAATAACATGTAATGTAAGAAATTAATCGTTGATAACTATTGTATACAATGTACACAATTGTAGTCTGCTGTATAAGCCTCATATGGTTTAAGGCAATAATAATAAATAAATAATAAATAAATAATTGTGCAGGTGTTGTAATTGTTACTATACTCAGCGGCAGAGAAACGTGTGCATATACAATGTGTCTAGATACTTAAGTATCTAGGTAATTTCAAAAAATATATGAAAGTGTTACTTACGAAAGTTATAAGGTTTAAGAATGCATGTAATATAATATAAATGGTATTCCTACAGGTAAAGGAATATTCGATAAATTGGCGTATTCTGAGAATAAAAGTACTAGGGTGCATTTGCCCCAAAACATGCCGTTTTTGAGATATTCCAACAATGAGACGTGGAAGGGGTGCAACAGTTCAAAGACTACAACATGGTAGCGCTGACATTTAAAATAAAGCAGATGGCAGACATTTAAAATAAATACGCCCTAACATTTTCATACTCAGAATATGCCTACCTATCCAAATTGGACATAAAACATTGCACATTCTATTTAAAAAAATAAAGTAAAAAAAACAATAATAACAGATAATAAGTTTCCACGTTTCAGAAGGTGTACGAAGATTTTTTTGACCGACTGTACGAAGGACAGTAGAAGAAGAAAAGTAGAAGAAAAGGCAAAAGAAAAGAAAAAGTAGAAGTAAAATTAAAATAAAGAGAAAAGGAAGAAATTGTTGTCGCAAAGTGCCTCGATGCAACGATCTGCTGCAACGACTTGCGTACGCGCACTAGGAAGTGTCACGGTGAGCAGAACATCATTTCGCCCGTACCGTGACACACGCTACAGACAATAGACACTTTAAGCGTCGGCACGTATTTTCGAAGAAGCTCGTGTTTCCGCGGAGCAATCGGGCTCTTTCACGCGTCCCGTGAAAGTGGCTACGCGAGTCTAATTCTATTTCTGTGTAACGCGCTTATCGCGTTACCACGAACGTTATCGCGGCAGTCTGATTCTGCCGATGTTCTCCAATGTTAAAATTACGCAGTGGACCTGGCGTGTCAGAGCGCAATCGGCGAAGGGTTCCTCAACGGAGCCAATATTGGAAAAGTAACGAGAAAGGATGCGTTCCCGTTCCTCGTAATCCGCTTTAATGACAGCTCTATTGAAACAACGGGTTATAGATCTATCTGTTCACGCAGTATGTAAATGTACGCGAAAGGTCATGCAGTTTTTCTTGTCGTTTCTAAATTTTCATGACCTCGAAAGCCTATTGTAACGCGCATGAATTTAGCTCTTGTACAATGTAACTGTTGTGCAGGATTTTATTTGAAAAAGTACAGGTCACTTTTGTTTTTCTAAAAATATACTACTAGATTGGTCGATGAAAACAGCAACATATCTGACGGTTTTATTTTATTCATGTGCTTACCATTCCTAACTGTGTGAGCACTTTGTATATTAAAATTTGCAATCGAAGGAATTTGTAGGTAACACGAGAAACAGGGATTTGGAGTTGGTCAACTGAAAAATTTGGTTTATTATCTCGATAATGTGAATTTAGGAGTCAAACATACCTACTGCATACAACTGTGGTTACAGTTTTCCATTGACAATTAGTCTTTCTTTCAGTTTTCGTTCGTCTCCTCATGCGATACGTTTAATCTACAGTAGTGTCTCCCTAAATGTCACGGGGATGGAATAGAAAGAGTATTTTAAGTGACTAACAAGACACGATTCTTCGACCTTCGCGGCTCGCCTTTATACATATACATTAGGGTTTAAAATTCTTAAAAATAAATTTTTGACATTGCTAGATGAATAGTATAGAAATACGGAAGATTACAATATACTTGTACGTAAGTGTATGTCCGCCACTGTGCATTCGATAAATGGTGATGCACTCGATATGTATTGTATTTCAAACAAACGCGCGAGTGGGCCATATTCACGCAACGCTATTTTCAGAAATTCAGAAATAGGCATTGGTGTCTAAAAGCAAACGCGAGTAGTACATTTTCTATTCAAACGCTAATTTATCGAATTCAGAATGGGCAACTTCTGCGCACTTTCATTTTTATCAACACAACTCTAAATAGAAATGCGATAGACTCCTCAACTTATAGCAGATTTTATTAATACTAGAACTACCGAGCTTAAAACGTGACAAATGTATATTATTTTATAACAATGACAAGACTTGATTTACTCACACTTTGTACGATTTCGATAAAAATATGAGCTTGATTAAAGAACTTTGCCTGTAAATTTCTATTTGAAACATTTTTATAATATCGGAAATTGTAAAAGAAAAAATGTGAAACAAGTAATTTTGACTGGCTCGGTAGTTCTAGTGTTAACGACGGATATTTATGATTGTATTATTTGAATAGGCGGGCATTGAAAAATTAATTGTAGTGCTCCGGCAAACGTATGTCTCACGTGTTCGGTCTCAAAACCCACCGAAACAAGGAATGAAAATATTCACTCTCTACGTGACACCGATCTTGCAGTGCTTCATAAGAATTTTATATTACATAAGGATTATAATAAAGAAACGCGGACCATTTTTTTGCAACACTAATCTACAAAATTCATAGTTGAATATCTCAAAAGCAACGCGATCAGTGCATTGTCAACGTCAATATTAATTTCTTAGACTTGACAGTAAAAACTCCCGTTCACTTTGTTTTTGTCTATTCAACTAACAGGGGAATCGTCGAGTGCGTTGCAGCGACCCCTAGAACGGCTACTCGCAGTGTAGCTCTTACAATTGCATATAATATTTCACACTCTAACACAACGCGTTGACAATTTTCGCTACGCTAACACAGTAATAACAAACATTGTTACTTCATCTCGCAACTCTAAGGACAATCGTGAATGCCTGCCTGCGGAGGGTTGCAGCTGCAGCATGTGCGCCTGAAAAGTCGAATAAAGCTATTGCAACGTGATTATTTCGTCGCAACGCTAACTCAACGAACAAAAATACAAAAGATTACTTTGATTTTCAAAAAAAGACAAGTCTGTAGATTTTTAAAAATCTGAAAAAATTGTCAAGTAAACCGTGAATGTACTGTTAATCTTTAGAATGATGCATAATGCCATATGAAGTCAGTGATATTATAATATATTTTGATAATTCTTTCCTCTGACTCGATTTGCGAGAAAAAATATTTAGGAAACTTAATACACATGTTTTTACATGGCGTAGGCGTTGTTTCCAGATTTACCCGCAGGTGGACACATTGTGAATAGTTTTCTGGTAAAAATAGCCTGCTGATCGGAATAGATTATCCATGTCTTTCGGTATTACTTAATTCTCCTTTTGTTTTACTTACCTTTTTCTATTCTATACATGTATTACTGTGTCAAAGACATCTTGATGACCTGCAGTCCAACGCGGAAGGCTGGGATCATTGTCATTTTATTATCGCTGAAATTCACTTCGAACGATAGTGAAATGACGAACGTAGCAAAAATATTGATCTTCGTAACTCTAGTCTATTGTTTCATATGGGAGTGTTTGCGTTGGAGCAGCGAGCAGAGCAACGTCACAATATGTTCTCGAGAATCACTCATCTTCTAGAAACCTTAAGTGATTAAAATAGACGATTGTTATCGCAACTCCAAAGCAACGTAGCTCTACCATAAAGATACCCTTATGCAGAAATTCTGCTGTACAGTCAACTCGTTTGCTATCGTTTCTGGCAATCACTCAAGAAAACTACATTCAGCCATTTCACCTACAGTCGGTCACACTGAAAATCGTCCAGCACCATACTTTTTCTAGTTTTGTTTATAAAGTTTTGTTAATAAAATTACAAGTTTTCGTTCCTCTATCGTTGTTTGCCTTTTCCTATTTTCTATTTTCACTAAAGACGCTTAAAACCTATACTGGAACCTAACCTGACACTTGATAAAGAAGATAATAACAAAAAATAATTCACAATACATTTTTTAGTTCAGTAAATCTTAGAATGCTACAGGTGGGCGGCTTTTAGTGTGACCTACGCTTTGTATTATAGATGACATTGAAGACATTAATTTTTATACATTTTTATAAGAAACTTTATACATGAAATTATTAAATAAAGTACGTAGAATATTTCTGTAAGGGTTATAATAGTTATTTGTTTAAAAAAATATTTTATAAACGAAACTAGAAAATATATGATTCTGGACGAATTTCAGTGTGACCGACTGTATGTATAAAGCGTTTATTTAAAAAATATCTGTATTTCTTAGTGACAAAAGCAATGCCCACAGATCTGAAGCGTTTAACTATCTATTCATAGTGGAACACAGAACAGTGGAAAATTGGTGTCCTATCACAGAAATTACATCGAGGCGGTTTCTATATCTAGTTAACGTCTACGAATTATAAGTAGCATGGAGAGATACGGGTAACTCGTTAGTTTGACGTCAGCGATGACGCCGAGGAACAATGACGCCATTGCACTCCATGTGTTCGAGAAATATAAGATAAAAATACTTATTATGAAACACCACTCAACTGCAACCCCTCCTTGAAGCAGTAACACAAAAAGTACAATAAAAAGTAGATAGGGCATATGATAGTGGATGCAAGAATTCTACCCATGTTTTTGAACATTGTTCTGTATAAATTCACTCACATAAATACCGGTCTGTAACAATCAGTTGTAAACAGAAATGTTTGTAAGAATACGAGTGTTTTTGAGCTAGGACATATTGTGGACATATTGTGTACTTTACTTTTTCATTGTCCCGATTTATGGTACAGTTGGCATCCGTGTTTCATATTCAATGTTCCTATTGCGGAACGGACGTTTGAATTGAGTATTCCAAAATATGAACACGGGGGACATGGTACGAAAACGGTGTTCCACAACAACTACACGCTTGTACTTTACTATTTTATTCGTATTATTTTTTATTCGTATTAAATAAATATTTCAAAGTTCATTACGTTGATGTACATTGATACAATGTTTCATTACTAGAAACATTGATCTAACGAATAATGGTATAAATATTCAAGAATAACATTTTTCAGTTATAATAAAATGAACATTAATCTTATACCCCCTGAACAGTGTTCCACAATAAGTACTTTTATCATAGTAAACTGTCGAGAGTACTTGGCGTCCTGAGTGGGCCTAGATCGCGTCAAGTGTCTTCGAACGCGGTGTAGCTACGTTTAGTACAATTTTTACTTAAAAATTAATTTACTTAACGATTTTTTGTACGATGGTAGACTGTAGGCTATCAAGGACATACAAGAGACATAAGACGTAGATACTTGACAGTTTCAGAGATACAATCAATTAAAGTTACATACCTCTTGGCATAGCGTACGAATGACCGAATGCTAGTATTTCGTCCGGTTGTTAGAAACCTAAACATCGGACATTTGACATTCTGTGTCCACTTGTGTTTTTAATACATGTGCGATAACTACCACCCTGCATTGCGCCTAACAGTAAAAGTTACGCACTCATCCAATTTCCCCGCTGATGTTTCAGGCATGTCTAGTCATACACATATTTTGTCATACTATATATCTGAAACTATCGAGTAACTACGCCTAATGTTTCATATGCACAATTGAGTGTCTGCAATTTACCAGTTTACGAAAGCTCGTCAAAATCGAAATCTGACAGTTGAAAGTTTTTCCTAGTTTTTCCCAGGGGTGACAATAGAGCTTGTAAAGCTGAATCGAATGATACCATTTTCGCGGCAGACGGTTTATAGTTTTTTTAGATATTTAATGTTAAAGTCGTTAATGAAAGGCTAGGGAGGTTTCACTTTAACATTAGATATCTCAAAAATTATGAGCTATCTGCCCTCAAAACCGGGTAACATTGGATTCAGCTTTACAAGCTCTATCACTTTGTTAAATCTCATCATAAAGTGAGGGTTACTTGAGGACCTCTGCTCGTAAGCTACGTTCCCTTCTGAAATTCTGGTTTTAGGGTAAGTGTTATGCGTTCATCTCGTATACTTATCAAAAAGACATCGCCTTCCGCGGCCGGATCCTCCAGGAACGAAGTCCTAATTCTTTAGCAATGCGACGTTGATTTGCTTGCCAAACATACATGCTTATCAAAAATAGACTGTAGAAGGTTTTTTTATAAAAAAAGCAAACTATTTTGAATTTTATTGGTATTTTAATTTTATTATCAAATATCATCTATGACAGTTATGTGTGAAAGATGATATCTGTCAAATGACCACCGTGACCACGTTTTCAAACATCGATTCAAATATCAAAATTTTCGATGACATTTTGACACATATGGTCGTTTAATTCGACAATTTCATTTCTAACGTTGTTTTTTTGTCATGAATTGTTGCTTTTTTGTTGGTATAAATTTTTCTTCTCAAATAACCCCAAAGAAAAAGTCCAGTTGAGTGAAATCACATGAACGAGGTGGCCAATTCACATCGCTATTTCTTGAAATTAATCGACCATTGAATTTCGGTCGCGATGAGGTGATGTTTTCATGCGTTGTGTGTGTGGCGAAGCTCCGTTTTGTTGAAAATAAATATTGCCTATGTCGATTCCATTCGATTTCAGTCATAAATAATCAATAATCATTTCATTATAACGTGCACCATTCACTGTAACTGCATCTTCATTCTCGTTTACGAAAAAGAATGGACCGATTACGCTTTTCAACCAAAATCTATACCAAACAGTAACTCTTTTCTAGATGATTCATTAGGGACACTTTCACGAATAGCAGCAATGTTTTCATCCGAACGAGCTGTTTTTCGTCTGTCAGCCTTTGATTTATCGTGAACAGAACCAGTTTTATCAAATTTTTTAACCAAATTTCGAATTGTTGGCTCAGATAGACGATTATGTATTCCGAAAAATTCACGTAATTCACGATGGATACTTTTTGTTGAGCACTGATTTTTAAAGTTTGAATAACTTTAACGCGCTTTTCAATTGTATACGACTCCATCGTTAAAATTGTCTATCATTGTAGGTTAGAAGAAAAAGTAAGTGACAAGAAACAAACGTGATGTTTGACAGATATCCTCATCGACATCCTAAAGATATTTTTAGATAAACCTGTATGTACTTTCTTTAAATGAACAGCCTTGGGCACTCAGTAGTCGGAAGACCCAACGTGGTCGCTAATCGTCGCTTTTCGCCAGGTCTGTTTAGTGTCATTCATTCATCCTTTAGATCTCTTGCCCCCCAATATCCTATTATAAATCTGTCAAAGACCAAATTCAGTCATCCTTTCCAAACGATCTCTGAAAATGCATTGTCGCTGTGTGAGTTCAATTTACGATTTCATTGTAGATGATTCGAAAACGCGAAGGGCGAACTATACCTCGGAACAAAAAGACTATAATTATCATAATTTTTATTTATTTAATATTACAATCAAGGTATTCTTTCTATACAAACTTGCGAAATACCACTTTAAACATACACAAGTGAAACAAAATCGAATTTCACCAGTCCAAACAATTTTATTTGTTAATTAACGTAACTTTTATTTATTTAACTTTTCAAATGGATTTTCGAACACAATTTTCTCGAAAACTAAGTCCCAAACAAAACAAAGTTATACTATATTATTTTAATGTTTTTAAAGTGTTCTATCTTTTTTTTCTGGAGTGTATGTCCGGTAAGGTCATCTACTCCGTGACACCCTGACTCCTTGACTAAGTAGTATACATATCAGAAAAAGCGAATCTCGAGACAGGAAGAAGTTTATTTCGAAAAGCGACACTGTGTGGGCCGAAGATTTTTCCGAATTTTTGAAATAAAACTGTCGAGGAAAATGCGAAGCAGTGGTTATTAGTGTAGTTTGACGACACCACTAACGCGCCCACTTTTCTAGGAAAGCATATATCCTTCAGCCGTACTCGAGTCGCAAACTAATCAATTTGTCAGATATTGGGATCGCCCAAATCAACAGCAGCCTATAGACCTAAGCAGAAAGATGAGGCGTGCGACAATATACGCGCCGCGACTGCCACTGCTGTCGGCCGCGAATCTGTCTTTGCTTTTTCCGCGGCACGAGGAATTACGTATCCTGGATGCGCGCGATCGCGAAATCGAAACTCTCTCGCGCGTCGACGCGGATTCAAGCGGCTTGGAGCTGAGCGTGCCGTGGCGAGTGCGATGGCGGCTGCCAGCACCGGCTGACTGAAGCCGGGTGCAACGACCCCGGTGCCACGAAACTGGGACATCCTCGCCGGTTCTGCGACGCCGTCTTTGCCCGCGTACACACGATGACACCGTTTTCCAGTTACGTCGCGAGTCGTGAGCAACGACGCGTTCCTGTCGACCACGCGGCTCACGCTTCGGTTTTCGCGCGGACTCGCCAGCGGAACACGCCGAACCCTCTCGCTTGTTGATTCCTTTCCCTGCCATTCCCTGCTCGAGATCTCTTCCTGACCCGTCTACCATTACACTCTGCCGGCTAGACAATGCGCGCGTCTTTCACCCTTTCAGAATTGCTGGGTATCTACGTAAATAAAGCACACACTGCACTATTCAAAATAACTTTATGCGATCGTCCCATTCTTTTAGCAATTCCTCGTACACCAACTTCTTTGTCTCGGTATGCTAAAATTTTACAATTTTCTTTTTCGGTTAAATATTTACCACGAGGCATTACTACTATCAGCAACACACGATTTTTGTAAATGAAATTTAAACGTTAATTTGTGAGGAATAGTATTGAACTTGGCATAGTAACGATGGTGCTATAGTAATGTAACGACTGATAATTGGAACTCCGACTGTTTTATATCTTACGCAGGAACAACGTCATAGATATTCACATGAAAATTATTATTTATAGTATAATAAGTAATAAATAAAGTAAATAATGCTGGCAGCCTTTACAACTAATCAAGTATTTAATATTGGAAGACATGTCTCGCGTTTGTAGAATAACTTGAACTGTTTGATGAGCACGTGCTTATAGACCGGTACGTTACAAAGGGTTGTATGTTACAAAGGCTTAAAATTAGATTACAGTTACATACGTACTCATAGGTAGCGTCGTTGTACTCTTGTCGCTAAAGTTGGGGCGATCACTATGTCTCCAACAGCAACTACAGAGTGTCCGAAAAGTCACTCGCAATCCGGAAATGAGGGGTCCCTGAGATCGTTTGAATTAACGTTTTCCTTAACGAGAGGCGAGATCAGCTGACGCGAGACGGCTGAGCGAATAAATGGAATTGGACTTCGTCTACTCGTTGGCTCGGCCGCCTTGTGCCAGTTGAGCTCGCTTTTCATTGGCAACTGTTTTTCGTTAATGACTCTTAAACAGAGCTGGAGATTGCATATGCGCTAAGGAAGAAGTTGCTTCAAATAGCTTCAGGAACCCCTTATTTCACGTTTTTAATAACTTTTTGAATAGTCTGTATAATGAAGTTATCATCTGAGAGCGAAAGCAATTTAACGTTCTCTTTAAAATAAGGGTAGAAAAGTATCGAATGCGTCGATGACCGTAGCCCGTAACAATTTTCTTTTCGGGATTCCAAAGTGAATCGTTGCTAAAGATTCTTGTGAGTAAAGTAAGTTCCAGTATACAAGCATGCCGGACGCGAGACTCGTCACGGTCAGCTGAAACGCGCGCGTCATCGGACACCTACTTTTCACAACCCACGTGAACGAAACTATCGACAGCGTGCTCTTAAAAATTAAAAGTTATTATCTTATAGATAGAAAAGCGTTTCTTCCGAAACAGTTCCCACGTAGAATTTGATTATGCATATAACAAAAGATCAAATATATTGCCATTTTTTCATTTTTCAAGTCTCTGATACAGAATTCTTTTTGAAGATTCTTAGTAGATACTTTAGAAAATTATAATCCGTAAAGGATAAAAATTGAACCTAGGTCAAAATTTCCGAATTTTTTCGAACCGATTCCAAATTGCATTCTGTCAGGAGCTTTTCGTTTGATAGACCGTACGACGATTAAATAAATTGAAATAAACTTCAACGGGCATAAAACAGTAAAATAATGCCAAAACCCTCCGTTTATCGCACTTACACCGGTGGGCAAAATTGATAAGATACCTCAAGATTTTTGGGAATGAAAATCTATTTGTACATATTGAAAAGCTTTAACAAATCGCTCAATCTGTTTGTCCTTTATACAAAAAACTGTAATTCAACCTAGGCAAAATGGTAAGGCACTTTGAATATGAAATAACAGAAATGAAATAAGTTACATAATTTTTTAAGTGTGGTTGTTTTCTGTCGCACCACTTCGTTCATTCTTCATGGTAAACTTCTGTACAGATCTTTTATATAGTTCTGATTCAAACTTTCCCAAATTTCTAAAATTGCAGATTTTAATACGGGTACTGCATTATACTGCTTTCTACCTTCATTCATACAGTGTGTCCCAAAAATCAGTCGCAATCGGGAAATAAGAGGTTCCTGAGATCATTTTAAGCAACTTTTTTCTTTAGAAAAATGTTTGCCGAGGCTTCGTTAACGAATTGTTAACAAAAGACACTGGTCAATGAGAATCGAGCTTCGCTGGCGCATAGCGACCAAGCCAATGAGCCGGACTGAGCTTCGACCGCTCGTTGGCTCGGCCACCACGCGCCAGCGGAACTCGCTTCTCATTGGTGAGCGTTTTTCGTGAATAACTCGTTTATGATGCCTCGGAGAACATTTTTGTACAGGAAGAAGTTGTTTAAAATGACCTCAGGTATCCCCCAGTTCTGAATCGTTATACATTTTTGGGACCCCCTGTATAACGTTCAACTGAGTTTTCCCCAAACATTTTCGATAATTACTTAGTTCAGGAGACCTCGCCGACCAATTTAAAATATTTATATTTTCCGGTTCAAACTACCTTCTTACCATGAACGGTATGCACAACTGCATTATCTCGTTGAAAAATATATTTTGTCCAGCAATTCTGCTAGCGTTAGTCTCTATATGTTTCTAAATTAAAAAGTAGCCATTACTATTCATAAAGCCTTGAATAAATTTTATTTCCGTCTTTTTTCAATAGCCAATATCTGCCCATATCATTACTGTAACACCACCACATTGTCGGTGACTTAACACTTTTTGTCCGTGCCTTAAAACGTGTGAATAATATTTGCATCCATGTGGACCGTCCAAATTCTATTTTTCTTCAGCTGTGAATATATCGTTTCCACTGTTTTTGCATTGAATACTCTCTATTGCAAAATTGAATCGTGCGGTTTTATGTTTGGGTGTTACTGGTAGCTTTATAGCCAATTAATTCCGGTTGAAGTGTCGTGTTCCTTTTATCACAATTTTTACTGTTTTAATAGACACATTAACATCATAATCGACCGCTATTTGTCGAGGCGTAAATCCAAAGCTCGATGCTCTTTCCAAAATTAATCTTTTGTTCATTTGGAGTTTTCCTCTTTTGATTGTTGCAATTTGTACATGATTTTCTCCGCTGCAGAATTTTAATCTTCTCGTCCTTGCTTAACGTTGTTCTGCCCCCATAATTCAATCTAGGGTTAAAAAGTACTTAAACGTTCATAAACTAATTATTATCAAATAATTTCTAAACAATAGACTCGCATAGAATTGTACACTTCAACGTTTTCCAACAAACTAATTCAAGTGTCTTAACATTTTGTCTACTTGTACTTTCAGAACAGTGAATCTCGGCGCCCACAGTGCTCTGAGCTTTGTTTGTTCACAATAATACATGATCTTAAAAGAAAATCTCCCACTTATAATGTAGGTTATTTCTAACACTTTAATGTTATTGTTTCATTGCTCCGACATTGAGTCGGCTAAACTAAAAACTTGTAAAATTTTTAATTTTGACCAATGGAATGCTTTACCTTCAACTACAGACTATCGAATGAAGTAACGAAAGGTGTTATTTACGATATTTCAAACCTTCTTGTCGGTTTAACCCTCGCGGTACGTCTTCGGTAATTTTCTCTTCCCTGCATATCGGTGAATAGAGTTCGAGATAAATGCTTTCTGGTTTCGAAACTGAATGGGAAGTTTTCACCTACCGGTTGTTTCTATTATAATTCACAGCGAACGTGCACTACGATCGCTTTCATTCTTCGCGAACCGTTACGAGCCGGAGGACGCGGACATGTCGCGTTGCGCCGTATTTTCGCCTTCTCTCCTTTCGTTACCTTGTTTTCTCCTTCTGCTGTCACCCGGTTTATGTCTCTCCGATGCCCCGTCCACGGAGTAAAGCCTGCAAATACTCGCAGAGTTTATAAAAATTGCGAAATGCGGCACAGGAAACGCGCGCGTTGCTTCTGTCCCCCGCAACGTCTCCGTAAGTGGTATGAAATCTTAGGGAAGCAAGTTCCATAACATCTTTATCATTTGTGTCGTGGATCATAAATTTAAATAATTCAACGAAGTAATAACCATCGGTTGTGATTAACGTCGGTAATCAGTAGACAGCAGATATTTATGCAAAATATATGAAAAATATATGCAAAATATGTGAGAAATATATGCAAAATATGTGAAATATATATGCAAAATATATGCGAAATATATGCACGATATGTTCGAAATATATGCACGATATGTGCAGAATATATAAATAATGAGTATTGCTTATTCTAATTTGCATTGAAATATGTACCTACAATTTGTTCTTTACGGTAAGTGGGTGTTTTTCCCTACTGAAGATTCATTTGACCTATTCATTTGTCACAAGACCTAATTGGTGTAATCTGTATGTTTTCCAATATCTCGCATCAATTTCGCCTTTCAGTAGTAGTTGCATATAGAGTTGCACTGAGTTTTAATAAAGTATCAAACCCTGAATGTTTTTAGAATCTGTTCTAGGTTTTAAGTAACGTCCTTAACTAATTTCACTGATTCATGCAATAATAGTCCTTTCTTTTCGAATTTTATGCTGGCTTCTGTAAAATGTGTATCACATAGATGTTTTTCACAATTATGTATATATACAGGGTGTCACAAAAGTGACTTGCAATCGGAAAACGAGGGCTTCCTGAAGTTACTTGGAGTAACTTTTTCCTTCGCTGCCTCGCGTCAGCCGAGCTCGCCTCTCATTGGTCAGTGTTTTTCGTCAATAACTCGTTCACAGCGCTTCGGAGAAAATTTTTGTAAAGGAAAAAGTTACTTCAAAAGACTTCAGGAACCCCTCATTTCCCGATTGCGAGTGATTTTTGAGACACCATGCATATCGACACACGGATATATACAAATTTTTCCGCAAGTCCCATTCGTATGCCTGGATACTAAAGTATGCATTTGTATGCAGATCGGCTGTCTATTTTTACCAGTAATCGGTAATTTGTAGACTGCGGATTCTATGCATTTATAACAAAAATGAGTAGGTCGAATGCAAAACATTGGAAGCCTTTAAAGAATTTAAAAATATTACTGCGTTACTTGGTTGGTTGGAAATGGTTGTCTACACAGCTCTTGTCTTTTTCGATTAATACAGATAATTTTTATTCTGCATTAAAATGCGCAGTCTCCTAATCAGTAATCATGAAACGATTACTCTTTCTAATTAGAATGCTGGCATTATCGTTATGCATTATTGATGTTAGTAGAAGTTAAATAAATCTTTCATTCAAATCCTACAATTTACCGATTAAATGATTACATACGACGCACATATACAACATAATCGCAATATGTGTATCGTATGTAATCATTTAATTGGTGAACTGTAAGATTTGAATGGAAGATTTATTTACCTTTCACTAAAATCGATAATATAAAATTAGTTATTCTCTGTCTATTTTTGTAATTGATTATAATTGAACAACAGCTAGTCGTGATAATCGTCATTATTGAACGATTGTCACGATTACTTGTCGTTCAATTATAATCAATTACAAAAATAGGCAGAGAATAATTAATTTCATATATTTCAAACGTAACGATGTTATTGTGTGATTGAATTATCTACAAAAGAGAAATAAAGCTGCAATCTCATTTGTTTCTATTCTAAACACATGTTGTAGGAAAGCGCGAGCGTCTTCTTCGATTGTAATTCGGGCGCAAAGTTCGTATTCCGCATTATTCAAAGCGGAGAAAGAAAATGGAAAGTGTTCAGTGGGAGAATTATGCAGTCGAGTGAGACACGCAACGTGGTAACAATCGCGGTGATAATTGCATGTAGGCGACACCGTGTCGCGCATACTTTGGTCGACCGACACGCGATTTACTGTGCTCCATTCAATTTCAGTAACGATCCGTGTAGGAGTTTTTTCGCGTGTTCTCAGATCGCAACTCTCAGCTCTACGCGGTCGTGCCATAGAACAACGCTTGCAGCCGCTCTACGCTTCGTTGAACCGCATCGAGATTCTCGAATGATCTCGAAGAGTCTGTCCCATTCTCAACGCAACATCGTTTCTATTCCTTACAGTTTCGTGTGCATTAACTTTCGATTTACCAACGGTATCAAATTGACTTAATTTTACATTACAATACATTACACGCGTTTAGAACATTTTGCTTCCGATAACTCTTCGCCCGTCTAGCTGCAGTATACAGAAACTAGAAGAGCGGTACCATGAAAAGGACACTGTTTTATCGAACGCAATACTTTAAATATATATTTTAAATAATTTTAAATATTTTAAATATTTTAAATAATTTTTATACGAACAAAGATTAGATTAAAAAATGAAAAGTTATTTCAGATTTACAATTAAAATGGCTTCGACTGCAAAGAGTTAGAATTAGGGCGACCATTCTACCTCTACTTGCGAGGAATTTTATGTCAGGCATACGAGAGAGCTGATATTTTGTCGAACTTTGATGAGTCCATTTAGTGAAGAATCCCAGTTCACAGTATGACTACACAAACTGTATTCTGGAAAAGATAGATTTGAAATTTAAATTGTATAATGAGAAGAGTATAACAAAAACTTATATTTCTAATAATAAATAAGTTATTTATTATTTACACTAAATACACAATAATCGTTGGCTTAACTTTTAATTCTACTTCGGTCTCGTTAATCCTCCCTGGTTCAGGAGTAACCTCATTTAGGAATACATACACAAAATATATACATACAAATCTATAATTTACATATAAAAAATCTCAAATAAACGAATGTCATACTTTTATGGGAAACGTTAAAAGACCGATGAATTCTTGATCGACTAAATCTCCCCTCCCAATTTAAATCTACCTTCTGGTACATTTCCGATCAGAAAATTTCATTTTCACGCGGCAAACGGTTTTTCCGTTTCTTGTCGTTACGATTACGTAGGATCGATACGGCTGTTGATGGACTCCAATGTACAGCATCAATCTCATAAATCAAAGAGTCGCGTTCCACGCCACGACTCCTTTAAATAATTTATTACAGGCTGTATGTATGCTCGCGCCAAGGATGAGGTAAGGTAAATTTAGCTGGTGAATTATGGCGAACACGAATGACACACTGAGAATATTGTAAATTATAAGTACTCAGCCTGTTATGCTCACACGGGGATGGAAAATCTATACCGCAGCGGGCGCGATTTTATCGAATAAACGGCCCGCGAAACTTCGTCTGTACTTAACGGCGAACGTTTCACGAAGCATTTGGTTGCACCATAAGGTCTTCGGGATTAAAAGTTATTATATAAACCTGTAGGATATTATATCGAGTTTGTCTATCGATTAAGCATTTATCTTCTCGTTAAGCGTTTTACGAGCTGTTCTGGAAACACGGTTCAACCATTAATCTGTTTCTTTCACGAACGATATAACAATTTACCTGGCAATGAAATATGAAAGAAAACTTTCATTCGTAGTCCATAGCAAATATATTATCTTACAGGGTTTACCCGTTAAGGTTATGTCATCATTTTCGAGGCATTTCTGGTTGCGCAATTCAAATATGCTCCAAACAACATTTGATCGGTACAGGACATGTTCGCATATTCTTAAGTCTCAAACAATTCTGTTTACGTAAAAACGTTAAGGTCATCTTGTGCCACCTGATGTTTTTTTTACAGGTAACTATATTTTCTGCTCCAACATCTGACGCTATATAATTTATTTCGTAAGAATAAATTATGGTGATTATTCAGAAGGGGAGACACCTTTAGTTTCCTTATATGTAGGGTAGACGTTCTAATTTTAGTTTCCGTGCCCCACATTAGAAACGTACAGAAAGTTAATTTATTTATATTACATATAAATTGACGATCTATATTTTATTATTATGTTTGCCCATCAATATGCAAGATTCAGGGGGAGGCATCAATTTTTATGCAAATCTTTTATTTTCCTATACGAAAATTGTTTATAAGCACGGAAATTGCGATATTTGCCTTATAATGCATTTTTTTTGCTTACATCATGATTTTCTTGCTGCTCTAAAATCTCCTACAGTTTACATTACACGGCTTTAGCATTGTTTATTTGTTGAGGTTACGTATGCGAGTGGGCGGAGAATTTCGGCCTACTACTCTAGCAATGTCCTGCACCTCGCATATTTTTTCGTATGTATGGCCCTCGCCTACCTAATCACAATCAACTCCGTATGTAAATAGTACAAAAGAAATTGTGCACTGTAAATTGTAGAACACCACAGACTAGTAACATTCATGTATAAGCTAGGAATATTATATACATTAGATTTGAAATGTATTTTTGCGAATATCTTGTAAACCAAATGTCTTCGGCGGTTACATATATAGGTTGTCCTAAAAGTCACTCGCAATCAGGAAATATGAGGTTCCTGAGGTCATTTGAAGTAACTTTTTCCTTTGCGCAAATTCAATCCGCGGCTTTGTTTACGAGTTATTAACAAAAAACGCTGACCAATAAGAGACGAGATCAGCTGGCGCGAGGTGGCTTAGTCAGTTAGCGGAACTGAGCTTCGTTTGCTCGTTGGCTCGGCCGCTTAGCATCAGATGGGCTCACCTCTCATTAGTCAGTATTTGTCATTAATAACTCGTTAACGATGTCTCGGAGAAAATTTTTTTGTAAAGGGAAAAGTTACTTTAAATGACCTCAGGAATTCCTCATTTTCCGATTGCGAGTGACTTTTGAGACACCCTGTATAGCAATGGAGATTCATCTCGATTTCAACGCTGGAACTACTCGACGAATAGAAACAGTTTATTTTGGATTCTTGATTTACAACATTAAAACTTCAAGATGCTTTTGCTTGTAGCAATACAAATGAACCGAAGTCCTAACAAAAATTGTCTCGAGATTTTGATAAAACGAATCAATGTGAGCTTTTATGTATGCGTAGAATAGTGCTTGAATACGTTCTGTACACTGCAATTCAATAAATACAATCAATTAGAGTGCAGTAAGGTAAACTCAATCGGATTTTCTCATCAATTTTAATTCAGTTTCAGTCGAATTAAATAAATTACGCTGATGTTATGCAACTGTCTGCGTTGCAATTTTGGATAGCGACGACTGTAATTATAGGTAGATTGCAATCTATTTAGATACATTGCTTCCTATAGTATGCCCGCAGATTTTGAGAATTATAGGAAGCTTCTTCTATTTTTTTCCGGTACATAGCTTCTGCTCAGCGCTTTAAGAATTCGAATCCGTTGCGATTCTCGTTTAATTTTGTTAAACTTATTAAGTCTTTTTCTCACTAGTACATGTAAGGAGTGTGAGAGTTATTTTCATTGTACGAGTGCGAAATAGAATGAGAATGGCAATCACGTGAATAGGTTGGTAATGAATGTGTAGATGTGAGATTGGTGAATAGTATATAAGAATGCGTACGGAATGCGTAGAGATTGAGGTTATATTTGTATACCAGGTGCGAGATATTTAGCAGAGAATTGTTCTTCACGAATTTCTATTTCTCCAGATATTATAATTAAATATATTTTCATTTGTTATTTAAAAAGAGTGTACTTTTTTAAATAATTACTATAATGAGTAAATTGCAAAATTGTGGAAGAGAGAGAGTAAACAAAATTTTAACTCATGTGTTTAACTGTGGTGGAAGATGGCAGAATTCATACCTCAGGGTAACTTTAATGCACAGCAAAGCTCCATTTAAATAAACTCGGTGGGCGATAATCGGTTCATATAACCCGACAGGTTCATATAACCCGACAGGTTCATATAATAGAAGACCATTGATTATCTCCATTGATTATCTATTTATAACTTTTCGTTCAAATAACCGGAGTTCGCGTTCAGATAAATAGATCTAACCATACACTTAATTAACTTCTCAGATGATAAAAATATTTCGACCTTTACGAATCTTTACAAACATGCGGACAATAATTTGATAAATTGTGATAAATAAACTATTATATTTTTAAAAGAGTAAAGATGACAGCTGTATTTATTTTTTATTTCTTCATAAATATGAAATATACGGGATATCGATAATGTTAAAAATGTTGAAACTGAGATTGTCGTACGAAATTTTATATTTGAATTATACAGGGTGTCGCAAAAATCACTCGCAATCGGGAAATGAGGGATTCCTGAGGTCATTGGAAATAACTTATTCCTCTATAAAAGTTTCCTCCGAGGCGTCATTAACGAGTTATTAACGAAAAACACTGGCTAATGAGAGGCGAGCCCGTCTGACGCTAGGCGGCCGAACCAACGAGTGAACGAAGCTCAGTTCCGTTGACTGGCTAAGCCACCCCGCGCTAGTTGATCTCGTCTCTCATTGGTCAACGTTTTTTCTTAATAACTCGTAAACAAAGCCGCGGATTAAATTTTCGCAAAGGAAAAAGTTACTTTAAATAACCTCAGGAACCTCTCATTTCCTGATTGCGAGTGACTTTTGAAACAGCCAGTATTTTTGCCATCACAGTATAATAGCAGAGATCTAGACGAATCCAATGACCTATAATGTTTCAACCTTCACGTGACTAAAAAATTCATAAAAGTAAGGCAATTATCGTAAATATTGAAATAACGATGAATGTCATGAACATACCGAAATTTTATTGTGACCACTTATGACATCCATAACTAATTATATATTATTCGTAAAAATGTTTACTTTTTTATTTTGTATAGATTAAAAAGAAACGGTTTTTATTTCAATTCGTGCAAGAATATTTTCTCTGTAATTCTTTTCCGAATTCCGTCCATTATAAGTCAGTGTTAGAAAAATTTCTATGAAAAAATGCAAGGGTATTTGACCGCTGTAAATTCATTTATAATTTACAAACTGGATACAAATTCATCAGTCAAACGCTGAAAAAGTTTGTCACCTACTCTACTACAAGATTATTTGAAAGCTCGTATATCAATCACTACAATACCCAGACATATACAAACACTAATAAAGGGAATACTTGCATTTGAACCACCAAGATTGGACAAATCAAGAGTTGAAAGACCAGACAGATGTACATTTTGTCCTAGGACAAAAGACAGAAAAGGGCAAGCATCATGCGTATCCTGTTCGAAGAGCTTTTGTGCCGAGCAACGTCTTGCAATTTGTTTCGACTAAACAGGCAGCGGTCTGTGCAACTATGTTTCTTTACATTGGAAAATAACAAACATCTTAATTATTATAATTTGATTTTGGGTCGCCCGTAACCCCACAATGTTACTTATGCCGAAAGATATAAAATAATATAAAAAATATTTCGGATGAAAGTCTACATATTGAAATACAACGAACTTGAGAAACTATTGTTTTTTCGACTAAAGTCAAGACCACTTTCACTTTCTTAAATGGCACCCTGTATTTTTGATTCTGTCGAATTATTGCTGTTAAAAAATGAATTTAACGATCTACTGTATTATCTTCAGATGACCTTTATTTGAGCAATATAGAGTTTAACAACAAAAGCGTGAATATCGAAAGCTATTTTATTTTAATCAATTTACATTTTATATTTGTTGTTAAATCCTATATTGATCAAATCAAGATCATCTGAAGGTCATATTATAGTAGATCGTTAAATACATTTTTTCATCAGCGATAATTCGACAGAATCAAAAATACGGGGTGCCATTTAAAAAAGTCAAGGCGACCTTGACTTTTAGTTTA
Organism: Augochlorella aurata; assembly: GCA_028455555.1. Taxonomy (NCBI): domain Eukaryota; kingdom Metazoa; phylum Arthropoda; class Insecta; order Hymenoptera; family Halictidae; genus Augochlorella; species Augochlorella aurata. The sequence goes on along the minus strand of CM052151.1, from coordinate 1,744,492 downwards.
AAAGCAATAGTTTTTGAAATTCGTTGTATTTAAATACGTAGACTTTCTCCCGAAACGTTTATTATATCATTTTATATTTTATTATATATCATATATATAATAGCATCGATTGAAAACGTATTAATCTCCGTATCCAGAATATCAAGAATTGCGAATTCCAGGTCAGTTTCCGGTGACAACTCGCGAACGTTCTCGACTGTTCTCGATCGTTCGCTTGAAATCCCGATCGTAGAAGCGTCTAGATCGCGGGAAAGTATAAACACGGGCACGCGGCCTCAGCAGAGACCAGTAAGCGTCGAAGCCTTCGGAACGATCGTTGGTCGCGCACGCTCGTCGACAATGTGCAAGTGTCTTTTCCATACGCATTGCGCATAGAAAATGAATAAACCGAGGCGAAGAATAAGTGTTGGAAGATTTTCCTTGCAAATGCCGAAGACAGTACGCCGGGAAAAACACGAAGAAGCTCTACATAGAACGAGTCCTCGCAACAGCCAGAAAGACAAGGCACGTATCGTGGTCGCGAGGCCTATAGATAAGCAGCTCGTGGCAAAAAATTGATAAATAATTGATCGCGCATCGACGCGCTAAAGAATTTAAGAGCAGCCGTTCGGCTACGGATATAGGCGGCCACGGAGCTGTTGCATAAACCGGCATTTGCTGGCCTAGATTCTCAACAGGAGGGGTATATTATTCCGTCTTGTTCCGTGAAAAATTTCCGGTTCGCGGATGCCTGCGACCGTTGGACGACCTAGCGTTCCCTGCACTCCCTCTGTTTTTCAAAAGAAGGGCAGCGAAATCAGATTCGGATGACTGAGGCTAGAGAAAAACTAACGAATAGAATTTCATTTGTATAAGCAGACAGTCGAATATGAATTCATTCTTACAGGAATTCACACGGAAAATAATCAATTGACAAATAATTAAATAATAATAGTAATAAATAATATTAAATATAATACTTAAATAATAATAATTGACTGAATATAAAGCGTTTTTTTCGTTGTTTATCAATTTACTTTTCCTATATTCCCTTCTTACAATTAACTTTTTTTCAAATGTTGCATCGAAAAGTTTGTCACTTTTCGATAGATTGATCATTGATGCATAACCAAATCCTTCTACGGATGTAGAGGAAGGTATCAGCATTTTTCCTAAAATTCCCATAAGTATTTATAATTGAATTGATCGCAACTCCATTCGTATAAGCATATTCTTATAAAATTACACAAAAACAACCACAATCAACGACTATTTGCATTATGGAATAATTTTGTATTCGAATAAGTGATCAGCAATTTAAACTATTAATAATAATTTAATAATTTATTCGAATAAATAGACAGAGTAATTTAATAAAATATTTGAATAAATAGATAAAGTAATTTAATAAATTATTCGAATAATTAGATACAGTAATTTATTACGTACAATTGTTATTAATAATAATTATTATTCCAATGAAATATTCGGCTTGAAAGTATTAATTTAGATCATTATCTTAGGTAAATACCGTTTCGAATCCAATTGAATAATAATTAATTCTGCTCGAAATACGTCAGTGCATAGTGAAATAGAAATCCGTTTGCTGTGGTCAAAATTATTTTAGAGTCATTTCAAGGTTTAAGATTGTAATGTAGTATAATGGGACGTTGGAATAGTCTCCACATACGCTATAATATTATGAAATAAACTTTTCGAAGTTTAAATTATTATAGATACTACGGCTTGTGTACATGGATTAAATACTTCTTAGAAACTAATTAAATAACAAAAATACGCCTCATAATATATACAGGCTGTTGCATGTAACTGTTGCCACGATTTTTCGAACACTTTCGACAGTCTGACAAAAACATGTTTTGGATGAAAGTGAATCTGTATTTAGTCGTCTACGTATTTAAATAGAACGAATTTCAAAAACTGTTATTGTTTTTCAACTAAAAGTCAAGGTCACCTATGACCTTCAGATATCCTTGACTCGTGCAATATAGGGTTGAACAGTAAAAGCGTTAATATCAAAAGCTATTTTACTTTAATCACTTTACATTGTATTAATATATATGAATTTCTGAATTATGTTTTGTTTTCAGCGCGGTTGAAATAACATTATTCAAATTGTTATAATTATGAATTATTATATGAAATATTATTTTAAATAACATGTTATTCTATTTCATAATAATTTTCATGCCTATGATCACTTTTGAAGTAACATTACTTGAAATATTATATAAATTCTTTGCGAAAATTATATGTTGCAAGATAAAAGGATCCATCTAATTATGATAAACCATTATTCAACAATAGGAAAGACTTTTCTGAGGAATAACACCCTTCTTCCTTTTACGGCGACAATATTATTGTAGATAGACCGAGACAAAAATCTCCTACGCGTGAACTTCCCAAAGAGTTTCATTTCGAGCAAATTAATGCAAGAGTTCTTTAAAGTAAAATCTTCTTGTAGCATACCATGTTGAGGATTATTTCTTTTCTCACATTTGAAATAAAAAAGTAACGAAGTAATTTGAAATTGCTATTGTTTCAAATGAATAGATAATATCTTTACTTTCAAATAACAGCATTGAAAGTAACGGCTGGAAGTGAATGATTTGAAATAGCTCTTCCCTCCTTTCGTTTGACATAAAATTTTCCCAGGTCTGGTAGGTAAAAGGATTTTCATCTTTGATGAAAGCGAATACGTATTCGGCGGAATAAAATGACACAGGCTGGCGGATCATCGATCGACATTGACAAGTGCATAAGTACGTTCGTTGATGCATTTTTAACGAAGATAGTAGCGGGCTGCTCGCCATCAGGGACCCTCATGCCCATTGAAAACGCATTGCATAATATTTCGTCGGTCGTTGGCCTGGCATCGCATCTGCCGCAGCCGACCGCGAGCGGGCCGAACAACGAATCAACCTTTCGCTGCATGGAACGTCCCCAAGCGTTGTTATTTTCAAGCAGCGCGCAATTTGTCACGTCTACGCAAATTATTCGCAACGAACCGACGCGACTCCACGGACCACAAAAAAACTAGTACTTAGTTATCCCATTCTAATTCTTCGAGTGTCTGCCATTCGTTACCGCATTCGTTTGCAACGGTTTGTCTCCGATCGTTTGTCTGCGTTCTCATTCCATCAATCGTTGATTTCTGCTGATCGAACCGCGGCTCTTCATGCAAATCTAACGCTGTGTCCCACTTTGAATCTGTACACGTTCTTTCTAGCCGTGCTTCGCTTTAGAACTATTAAACGAGTCTAGGGTAGAGGAGCCAATTACTGTGCTCTGTTGGCGGACTTCCAGAGTTTTCGCTACTAAAAACAACTTCAGCCATTTAATTGACTATAATCTTAAGAACTTCAAGTTTTTCAAAGTTTCTTTCGTCGACATACAGTGACTCCCAAAAGTATTCAGATGCTAGTATAACTTTCATTTCTACGCCGTCTGTTTAAATAAATATACATAAAAAGAAAAAGATCCTTGATGGTATATTAAAGTAGAGTATATAAATGTCAAAATACAACAAACTCTCGATTCAGTTTAAAACGTTACCTGCATAATTGAAAAAATATTATTTGTTATTAGTTTCTATGTACATTATATTTTCATGTTTATTAGAGAGAAACCGTTCGGTAGGTTTAGTGTTAACACATTAAGATAACAAATTATGATTACAAGTGTCATACATGACATAAGTTGCAACAAACAAATACATACTATAAGCAAATTCTAAAATCGTGTAAAATAGAGATATAAAATGACATCAGTCGCAAAACTATTTCCATAAACCAGTACGACATGAAAAAATAAGTTTTCATATGAAGATATTAAAGGAATAGTAAATGCTGAGGAACTAAATAAAATGAAGTGAAAGTTCATGACATATTAATAATTGGAATGACTTTTATAAAACTGTTACAGTGAAATCGTCAGAAATAACCCGCATACAATGCGTTAAAAGAGTTATTCATTTTTAAAAGGGGTATATACTTATACGAGTTACTGTATATGTACGTCGAACATTGGATTTTGGCCTATTTTTTTAGGAAAAGGTACCACAGGACGTCATTCAAGTGTTAATTAGATTGGCTAATCGAGGTCCTGCATTATAAAATAAAAAATCTGAAGTCCGTCATTGCGAAGGATCTGATTGTTCTGGTATTAAAATGTATCAACAGTGTTATCGATCCAAAAGTTAAAGCCAACAGTACATCGAGGACAAGTTGCGGCGAAACTTGGACTAAACTGCGACGATTAAAGAGATTACATTGAGATTCATGACTCGATTACATAAACAGGATTTTTGAAGCGAGTCCGCTTTGTGATCAGTCCGAGAGCTGGGCGTTCGACGGGTCGCGGGACCGCAAACGCGGTTTTCTTCAGAATCGTAGGATTAACGAGAACGGACAGAATCGTCGTACGGACAACGTGCTGTTAGAGTGGAATTACGACGGCAGTAAACCGTTGCCGGTACTTATCTTCCTTGTCAGTGTTCCCGATTATCGTTCGGCTTGCTCCGATCAACCAATTGCGACGGTATTTCATGTCGATGCTGCCCGCGTATCCAATACTTATCGATCTTTCAGCTCGCAGAAATTTATTCGCGTTGCGCACGAAGCACACAAGTTGGAACGGGGATACTCGTCTGGAGATCGAGTCTTTAACCCTCGCACGCAACGTGACAGCGGTTTCACAAAAGATCCTCGGTTGATACGTCACCCATTTTTGCTGTATAGTTTAATTAATGTCCTCAGTTCGTTATACCGTGTTTCATTGAAAATAAATAATTACACACTGAATTTCAACCAACTTGAATTGTGGCGACTCTATGCTCTCCATACGCACATTTCACGCATCACTGTGGCATGTGTTTTCTGAAGTTCTTTCAATACATACATATAGTATCAATTTCTACAAACAACTTCTTTTCCTTCCATTTTCTAAAATATTTTTCAAAAATTTTAGAAATATTGTAATCAATTTTGTCTTCGTTACCTTCTGATTCGGCAAGACTTCTGAACCTCCTAATATGATCACAGTCGCACACAGAATCATCAGGAAATATCTTACGGCTGAATTCATTTTAACAGTATTTATTAAATCGATGGATATACTCGCGGCCATAAGTACACCTAAGTACTGGTATAAGAACACCTAGCAAATAATCGAAAGCTCGGTTCGAAAAATGTGGAACCTTTAATTAGGGTATATTTCAATATACCCTATGTATGTAGAAACTTTATTAAGAACTTTCTTGCATTGTGTGCTCCGATGAGAACACAAAGGAATGTTCCAATCAGTATTGATTAGAGTTCATGTTGTTTGATGATATTAATAAAGTTTTTCGTTATCGTAGCAAGTTTTTAATATTATTTATTAATAACTATATTTATGTAGAGTGCCTTTCGTGGGATCTTCCTCTTCCTAATGTTTTAAGATAGTTTTACCTTGTTTTCAATTATTCCTCGTGTTCTTCTTACAAGATCTTCTTAATGGACGTTCTAGGATAGTTCTACTATGTTCCAAAAAGATTTTTCATTATCTTGCAAATTTCTATCATGAAACCTTTCTTCTAACTTGTTTCAAAGTGCTTTTTAACAGTTTCCCCTGTTCCTTTCATGAGACCTTCTTCAATAAACGTTGTAGGATAACTTTACATGTTGTATAAAACGTTCGACTACTTCTCATGTTCCTCTCATGAGATCTTTCTCTATGAATATTCTAAGATTGTTATAACTTGTTCCAAACTCTTGATCATTTTTCATGTTCCTCTTATTCGTTTGTCAAAGAACGTTGTAAGGCAGTTTTAACTTGTTTTAAAGTATCGTTTAATTGTCTCCGGAAACTGCCCTCAAGTAAATTCAAGTCGCCAGCGGTTGATTTTGTACGAGTTTGATTCGTAAAGCGGTGAGTTCCATTGAAGTAACTTGAACATGATTAATTGAAGAATGAACTCCAAGTGGAAAACCAATAGTGTCCGAATACTTATTGCATGGAGTGTATGTTATACGTGTATGTATGTAGTACAAACGTGCGAATATTATCTAAATTAAATATATATTTAATTTAGATAATTTAGATTAAATATATATTTAATTTAGATAATTTAGATTAAATATATATTTAATTTAGATAATATATTAAATTAAATATACATTTAAATTATATATATACACAATATTATCTAAATTAAATATATATTTAATTTAAATAATATTCGCACGTTTGTATTATACATAATAACAACGCACTTACGAACAATGCAATTATTACGCCTGCATCGTTAAAATTATCAAACAGCTGCCATCACTTACCTTTCTAATAAGATTGTTATACTCAAATTCGAAGCTGAACAAGCCTGACCTTCGGTATTTCTAATAAAGAATCATCTGAACGCTTAATTTGAATCGCGATCGAAACCAGATAAGTTGTAATTAACGGATCTACTCGCATGCTTTTGTTCGATATGTGTATCGGATTGCAATTATAATTAATTCCTGAAGTGTTAGATATCGCGATGTTCACTCATCCTGACGGTCTGTTTTATAAGTTGCGCTCGTTAATATTTATCTGTCTTTCAATCGGGAATAATTAATCAGCGTATGCCATCGAACGTTTTAATTTCCCGTTTGAAGCAAGCAACTTTATAGTCGATGTACAAGATATTTTAAAATAATGATCTAGAATTTTAATTAACGCGTGTTACAAAAAATATACGGAATTGCATAACTTGCATATTGAGGATCGCGTGCACTCACAACATCCTTGTTACTTTACGTTTTGAAGCAGCAAATTATGTTTTACTTAAAATGTGTGGTTTGATACATTAATAGCCAATTTCAGCACCGCAAAAGCTACGTCAGATTAAAACGATTCATTTGATACAACAAAAATTGAGAAGTTAGAAGTTCTGACTATAATTAGCTAATCGGAAAAGAAAGTGTTACAGATATGCATTGTACGAAGCGGACAGAAAGGAATCGAACGTGCTACGGTATCTAAGAAAGAAAATCAGTGAATCTCAGTTTTGGGACACGCGAAGGATTTAATCTTAATTACTTTAATCTCAATTACTTCTTAATTATCTGCTTATTATTTATCGCAAAAGATACATCCTCGTCCATAAGTATGTAGACCTTAACTTATATTATCTTATGAAAGGTTCCCTATTTTCATATGCGACTATAATAATAATAATACTCTGATTAATATTCCACCCTGTAATATGTATATATAAAACTTATTTTACTAATTTCAGCAACCTAGCTTCGAATACTTCGAATATTTTTTACGGATATCCCCGCGTAAATGATTTCACAGTTTCTCTATTAATCCATCTCTATTGATCCATTATTTTTGCATTAAAAATCTGCTTTACTTGTTGTAGACAATTTTGACATATTCTGGCAGTATGCTTTTGATCATTATCTCGCATAAAACTAAAATTATGACTAAATTATTCGCCTTCTAAAATATAATTTGTCGACATACATCGTTGTATAGCATTCATTCATATTATATATCAGTTGTTCATTAAAAGTGGCAACTATCCATATACTTATGGACGGGGGTGTATATCACGTAATTTAATTTTCCGTGCTACGCGAATTAAAAGGACGTAGTATTACGAGTATGAGTTTCATAAATTTAATTAACCGTAACTTATTAGCATCTATTAAGAACAGTAATCACGGTTTGATCCATATAGATTCTAAATTCAATCCTTTTAATATAATGCGTGATTATGCAAGTCTTATAATTTTCATATAACAGAGGTACCTACAAGTTTTTGTAAGGTCTCTAAGAGCCAACGTTCTCCTTGTTATAGTTCACCACGGAAGTTCGACCGAACGTTCGCTACGCATACATGTATATTTCGCAGATCTTTGCCAAAAAGTGATTCACACGGGAAATATTAGCGGTTTGACGTCGACACTCAGTAATGCGAGTAGAATGCAACAGTTACCGTCTTTGCGAATTTCAAGACGAATTAGGCAGCTTAAGGGACCATGTTCTACATATAATCTACATATAAGAAGACCGAGAGAAGAAAGTTTCCGGGATCTTTTACGGTTTAAAATAATATAAATGGCTTAGATTAAAAATTCGCTTAGATTACGTAAGCAATTCGTACCTCGATCTTACACTCAAATAATCATACTCTAAAGGAATGAAATATGACTAATAACTAGACCGCGGTTTTTTATCCGAAATAGAAAAAGACGATTATAAGAAGCAAAAATTAGATAAAAATGAATTGTCTTTTTCAATAATTTTTATAAGTTAAAGGTAACGCGATAAACTTATTATCGTGTTTTTACAATTTTATATTTTAACCACTCATGTTTGTCATAAATACATAAAATCACAATCTATTAATATTATAATATTTTTATAGTATTATTAATATTTTTACTAATATTCTTATTATTAATAGTAATTTTTCTTATTATGAATATTAATACTTTTGTTATTTCATTTATTAATATCTTTATTATTAATATTTTTTTATTAAACAGTATACAAAAAGCTTTTTGTTATTTGCACAGTCACAGTTATTTGCAATCAGTCATAACTAATCTCTTCGAATTAGAACACGATTAGAATCTGAGATTTCAGTCTCGAAGTTTGACGAAAAGTGAACCGAAAAACCGAGTCCAACGTACAAGAGAAATGTTCAGGATAGAGATCGATTTCTTGGCTTCGGAATTAAGTAATTACCCGTCGAATTTCGTTAAACAAGAACACCATTCGGTTTCCCAATTTTTCAGCAGCTCAAATTCTACAATATATGCATTTACACAGAGTACAGAGAATGCAAACGATATCGCAAACTTCCTGAAATTCTGTCTTCTTGTGGTTGGTGAAGTTTCACTGAGGCAAGTCTCGCGAGCGTGCCTCATACCCCGTCAAACGAAACAACGTTGTTACACGAATTATGTCCACGTTGTGACATACTCGATCGACAGGGCGTAGTTCGTCAAGTGCACTTCGCGATCCGTGCATCGTAAGAATGTGTACGCTGGCATATATACGCAAGTGCTCGTTAAAGTACTTCGCCGGAGTGCGGAGCAGTGCGTATACGAGCCGCATTTTCAGCTGGCAGATAAATATTTGTCGCTGATCCCCTTGCTTTGATTTCGACGGGAGAATTTCGCAGAAATTACCGTCTCCTTTTCACAGATTCATCGTTTTACTCTGTCCACTCTAAACCACAATAGCAAACAATACATTATTAATCCTTTGCACTCGAATGGTGACTCTGAGGCACCACTTGAGATAATTATACGATGTTCCAAACAAATTTTTACATCGTCAAATTTGTTTATTTTTAGGGAAATGTTCAAAGTACAACTATTTATATGTATAGACTCAATTTTAGATGCATAAATTGTGCTAGTAAGTCATGTAAGATGGAAATACAGTAGGTCATCCAAAAGTATTTTGAATTTATAGTTAAAATGGCTTCGAGTACAAAGGGTTAATCGTTTGCAGCCCGCAGAGTTTCCTCCTTTTTATTTCAGAATGTGCTATAGCATTATACGTAGATAGAAATATACGTATAATTCTCGATATAGGTATATATTTATATTTTTTTATATAATATATAATATATTATATATTATAGTATATATGAAGATATTCATTTGTTTCACAGCTACGTTCATTAGCCTTTGTTTGTTACTAATAAATTGCTATATTAGACAGAAAATTTATGTTTATTATATGTTCAACTCGTAGTTCAGTGTTTAAATCTTAATGGCAGATGGGAGGAATATAATTTCGATTTCAAAGATGCCAATAACATACATATTCAGTAGATCCTATTCAAAATCTTTGTAACGAGTCTGACGCATAGTTCATAATCTATTTGGAATAGTTGAGAACGGATATGAATAAAATGCTTATTTTATTGATTTTATATGATGTAATTAAAGCGAACGGAGTTTTCTAATATAATCTAATATTTTTATCACTGGACAATAAATTGTCATCAAAATGCAGTCGTGTGACTTAATCACAGTTTTTAATTATCAGAAAATACATGAACTTAGAAGTTATTCCTGCGATCATCGATCAAATTAGTCAAATTAAAGCAGAAAAACTTACTATGTATTTGGTTTTTATGAAAAATTTATATATTCTATAATGGGAAGAATTAGTACATGTAAAACAATGCATGTATTGTTAACGAATTTTAAATTCTACTGTGCACTGTACATTATCTGTACACTCTATATACTGTACTCTGTCATTATCCTCGTCTGAAACTTCATTTGAACACAACAACTATATGCAAACATTTTAACACGTTCAGCGCCGACAATCGACCACAAAAATTTTCACAAAATCGAAGCAATTTAATTAGTTAAAGCGAAATTAGAAAGTTGAAATTCATCATAGGGGATGACATTAGAACCTTTTCGCATCCGAAAGTGAAAATGAAAACGAATTTTCAAAATTGTTTAAAAACTAGCGTCACCCATATTTGGGTGACGCGGCGCTCAACGTGTTAATCGTACCAATATTTATAAAATACTTCCAAGAACACTGGCGATTCTTTGATCTTCGGGAAAACGTAGAAAATTTTATGTTCACTCTTTCGACGCAAGTCATTAAATAAGTATCTTGTTTTTCTTTATCATTTACATTATGCAAACTTTGAAACTTATCGTCTTCAATGTTACTGGGAAATTCTACGTGGTGACATTTTTTGTAGCGATGTTTACCGATGCGCTTAAGTTTTTTTCCACAAATTGTTTTACTTTGACATCCGATGTAGCTTCTACCTTGCGAATGATTTCATTTTCATACATTTCTTTCTCATTTATCAGTTCTAATCGAATGGTTCTTGTCTTTATTGATACTGTTATTAGAACTTGTACCACTTTTGCTCAATGTATCCATTACATTTACGATACGCACACGAGATAATTACAAGATAGATTAATAATGCGGTTTTAATAGCACGCTTCAATTATTACAATGACAACGCAAGGTAAATATTATTAATAATGAAAATGTATGCATATGAGTATTGCAATTTTGGTATGCGAAAATGCATACAAGTGATTAAATTCAGTCATACGAAATTTATGCGTTCAAGTAATTAAAATTCAAGTTTTTACAATTTTAAAATAACAAACTGTATAGGTGGACTTTTTGTCTTATTTTCCACATGAAAGTATTTGTACACAAATCTGTACATACGCAAATTATTAATGCAGATTTTGTAATACAATAAAGTATGAATTCTCGATATCTGCAACACGAACAACCAGCGAACGTTTTTTTTCCTACGACTGGTAACATAGTTACATGTTACCGTATTGTTGTTCGTATGTATTCTTAAGCCTGCATTTTTTATCTTTATCCTTCTTATTTAAAACTTACATAGGACAGACTATGCGAATTATTCTATATTAACATTTTCAAATATTATCATACATTTGCATTATATAAATTTTCATATATTAATATTATATACATTTTCAAATATTATCAAATATTTCAAATATCAAATATTTCAAATATTATATACATTTTCAAATATTAAGACTTATCGTATCATTACTGTTCCGTTTTTTTTCTACTTTCAATATATAATTGACAACTGAATCCCGAATCAAGAGCGTGCGACGCTTGTAGCTTTTGAAGCGTTATTCAAAGCTACACTGATGAGCGTAACTATAGCACCACGCCCATTATTTAATATTCCGGACTTCTGATTGAGAATCCAAAAAAGTCGATTATATGAGCTGGAAGGGTATGATAAATTATAAACCTTGACATCAAGATTTGAAACATTTTTAATTTTATTGCAGCTTATTAACGAATTGCCTGCTGTGTTTACAATTATCCGTTCGGTACGTGGACTCAATTTTTTCTTCCGTCCACTTGTCTTATTTTTACCACAATTAGCTGGATCACTTAAGAAATTTAAAATGACTATGTAATCGTCCCATTCTTCTAACAATTTCTCATGCATTCATTTCTTCTTCTCGGTACACTAAAAGTTTACCTTCTTCTTCTTCTGTTAAATATTTATCACGAGGGAGTATTATTATTACCAATATACAGTTTTTAGAAATGAAATTTAAGCTTTAATTTTTAAAGAATACGTTTTATTAGGTTACACAGATCGGGTTACAAATCTAAATGTATTGAACTTAGCATAGTACAGATGATGCTATAGTAATGCAACAACTGAAAATTGTTCCCACTTTTTTTATGACTTATGAAATACCAATTTTATAGATATTTACATGAAAGTTATTATTTTTCGTACCCTTTGCATTCCCATCCAGAAGTCCGAAATAATAAAAAATGGGGTTGGTGCTATGGTTATGCTGCTCAGTGTACATTGTGCGTCCCGGATATAGGAAGACTGACGCGTCGCAACGATTAAACTTTCCTAGTAAAAATCGTATTGGGAGTTCCGTGATTCTCCTAAAACCTGGAACAAATCGTTGAAGACAATCCTGAATTGAGCATAACGTCATTAACTGCTTGCACTATGATTTATTTCACAGCTACGTGAATTAGCATTTGTTTATGACTAATAAATTCCTACACAAGGCGGAAAGTTTGTATTTATTATTCACTTCAATGTTTAAATATTAATGATGAATGAATAGAATCTCATTTCAATTTAAGAGATGTGAATAACGTAGATATTTAGTAGATTATGTTCCAAATCTTCGTAACGAGTCTGGCACGATATTATAAAGCAAGGGGTTGAAGAAGTCCTGTCAGGCGTTGAAAACTGAAGTGCAATCGCGAGAGCAACCCGCAATTACTCTCCAATCGCGTTTCTTTTTTTTTTTGGCGGCATGGCGCACTATTGGATTCCCATCGCGAAATTCAAAACGTCCGTTTGGTCACGGATTATTTGGACCAGCGTTTTTGCTGGAGCGTTTGTCGCGTTTTCCCGCAAACCGGCATCGTGTGGATTTCACTTCTCTCCGTTTCTTTATGTCCCTGGGCTGGCTATTGTTTCGGAAAAACGTAATTTCTGGCGCACTTGACTAGGCGCGCTGCGCCGAGACGATCCGAATCAAGCCGAGCTGTTCGTGTTTCACGTGGCTCGCATAAATGATGTAAGGCGATTTAGAAAGAAGACTAAAGAGTGAAGAAGTTTATTCTGGCCTGGGTCCCGACGAGGACGCTTATGGAGATTACGTTATAATTTGCGCTAACGTCATTCGGATAGTTGTTCATCCCAGAACTGATAATTGAATCAACTGATAAACCGTAGAACGCTAATTAGTCGAAAAGAAGCTACTATTCCAGATCCCTCGTGGTCGCCTAATCTGATTTATAAATGATTTCGCCAGATGGTAACAGAACTAGGACAGTTTGAACGATTTCTTTCGAAACTCTGTCGTTGTTTTAATAAATAGTTTGAAACGTAGATCTGTTGGAAAGAAAAAATATATCGTTCTTTCAATGGTTCGTTTAATAGTCCTTTTAAGGATCGTTACTTTATTTTCTTTGCGACCAATATTTGTTTATTAGTTTTGTATAACGAAAGAACGGTTGTTGATATTAGAAAATGGAAATTATTCCTAGCATACAGATTGTTACAAGTATTCTAAGCTGTTGTACATATTAGACGTTTGTTGAACAAATTAAAAGGTACCGAGAAGCTGTTACAGGCAGCGTCTTATACGTAAGAAAGTTAATTGATAGTCGAAAGAGAACAAACTTCTACGAAAATCGTTGAATGATTGAGCGTAGGAATTGACTAGCAATTATAGGAATGAATACTTTAGTTTAAAAGCTACGCATACTAAATTGACGAGCTATTTATACGTGTCATTATTATAATCTAAAGCCAGGTCGACTAATAGCATTTGATATTAAGAATCGAAAGACCTAAATGAAGGAGAGATTAGATATTGAGTGAATCCATAATAAAAGAAAATTATTAGTGATATCGTAAACGTGAAACAGTGATTATGGAATAATCATATCGTATGATGAAAATAAAGTAGAAACATCATTTTGTCAAAGAATAGTATAGCTTGACATAACCTTGACATAACCATTGTATTTTTTCATCCAGACGGTTTTAGAATAGTTAAAAACAAACGGCTTTTATGTATATCCTTAGATAAACTCATCATAAATATGATGTATAAGTGTAAATATCCTAAACCTAACCGAATTTTTTATTTTTCATTTTTTTTCGATTAATGCAAAATCGAACGTCTAGAAAATGGGATAGTAATATCAGACAATAATATTTTTGCTTTAGAGTATTAGTAATGTTTTTATTATTGCAAATTCTATGTAATGACATACTTTTATACAGTTTTATAGAATTTTACAGTTATCACAGCATCGTTGTTTGCTAATCTGTCCAGGTAACATTACTTTCGATTTCCACCGCTGATCTTGGTCCATGTGGCCGAATATTACAAATTTCCGTTAACTAAATATTTAGGACCATTAAGTGACGATCAGGTAAGAAAAAAGATTATGTTAAAGACTACTAAAATGAAGAGCTATTAGTTGTACATTTAACAAATAATCGCAATTTTAAATCTTTAAAAATGTTACTTTAGACTATCGAGGTGTCATTTCAATTAGTATATATGTTAATTGCATATCTATACTCTGGTATAAATCTCACACTATTTTCAAGTTTTAGAGTATATTATTCTGCTATTTTTGGAAAATTCATCCGAGACTAAACTTATTCATGAAAACACATGTGACGTAAAGATGTGGCAAGGTCTGTTAAAAAAACATTTGTGTTTCAATTTGGCACACATGAATTTTACGAGCAGGAAAAGACGTGTCACTTCTTTTTTCGTCGAAGAAATACCTAGAAACTACGGAGAGCTCGAATCTTACACGTTGGAAGTATTTTGAATGTATATGAGCGATAACAAATGAGTGAAAACTTGAAGAATGAGCAAAAGTAAATGGCGGAATCAACACCGTAGACACTTTGCTGTGCATCTTAGATTGTCAACGACAATAAAAGATGGAGCGAAGACGCTAAAAAAAGGAGTTCGTCCGGTACATCGTTTCATTCTATATGAAAAATATGAGAGAACATCGTGCAAAATATCTTTCTCTTTCTTTCCAATCGAATATTTAGTAAAAGAAATCGTTTGTTTCTTATTATATTGATTCTATACGATAGCGTTCATTTGACACACGAGGGACACATCCCCTGACACTATAATGATGAGTCAAGACTCGTGACGAACATGCCGCACATCATTTAATAAATATGACTGTCAATCGTTTCTTTTAAATCAAAACAAAATTTCAATCTTTTGTCATCAAACCTTGGGAATGAAAGTAAATGAAGGCAATCAGGAAACAAAAATCCTCTCATTTCGTTAAGGAAATTATTAAGCACGAAAAGTGCTAATCGACGTAATCCTGAAAGAAATCGTAGTGCAAGAGGGGGGGGAGGATTATATATTAAACTTTTTCAATACTTCAGGGGGGTTTTATTGAACATTTGGACAGTTCAAAGAAATTGCTGTTTAAATAACAATCTCTTAATATTGCCATAATTGTCCATCTCCGTACAACCTAGCGGATTCAATTTTTATTTGAATCGCAAAAACGCAGATTACTCTTATTCTACATAAAATTCTATCGTCGACTAACTTAAAAAAATTCGAGAAGCAGTGAAAACTCGAAAAAATATGATGCTTTTTAAAAAAAGTTACAATTTGTAGGGTAAAGTCGACTTATTTATGCAAAAGAAGCTTATAATATTCTCATGAACGTTTTTAGTTCACAGAAAACGGTTAAGTATCAGCTAACTAAAAAATTATCAAGGAAGTCAATCGGTCAAATAGTTTTTATACTATAGCGTACGCAACTGCAAACACGATTTCCAGAGAAACGCGTTTAACAGTCAGAAAGCGGACGATCGGAAAGCTAAATTAGACATTATGAAAAAAGAGGTAAAAGGTTATGTTGCCAGAAATGAGTCGACACCTCTGACGAACTCGTAAAGTGTTCAGTACACCTCAGTTATAGTTATTGGAATCTACCTACAGTAACTTCGTATTTCGCTTTATTTATTTGTGCAAAGAAGAAAATCGAAAATTTTAAGTTCGCACACCACATTCCCCCTTTAAGTTGAAGAAGTGAGGGTTAAATGATTCACAATGTTACTTTCGATCCCGATTTCCCATATCAATGAACTATCGCGTGCAGCAGTGCCACCGAACTCGCGACGAATCGCGAAGCGAGTAATTAATTTGCGTTCGTGGAAAACGTGGTCGTCGCCAAGGCTAAAGGAAAAGAGAGATACACGGTAATCGGTCAACGTCACAGAATTTTTGACGCGCATTTGCCGAGTTGCGTAACCGGGAAGAGTTAATAGTCTTCGTAGAACAGAAGTTGAGTAATCTACCGTCACGCCGGTTCCATTGTTGCATGTCGTCGGTCCGAAGCGAGACGTGTTGACGTAAACGAAAACCGTTTATCGCATCGCTTTTGCATTGGAAAGCTTCCCTCCGCATCGACGTTGTTCGGCTCCACCCTAACAGCTTTTTCCATTCTGCACTGTACACAGAACGACGCCCGACGGGTTCAAAAGAAACCCGGAGAATTCCGTTTTAAGACACGCTGTAACGAATGTCTGCGTTCGACACGCGACGTCCGACCACGATGGAAGAAATAAAGCCGACGCGACGGGACCATGCGTTTTTCCGCCGAGAGTCTGATGGATCGGCCATATTTAGCCCGTTCCGACCGACGTTTCTCGTTTTCTAAACGAAATCACCGCGCCGGATCCCCATCGTCCTGGTGCTTACCGTGTCTTAATAAATCTTCCGAATCCTATAAATCTCAGTACATATCGTTCTTCCACGCCCGAATCTATAGCAGATCGTCCGATGGGATTTCAAAAGGATTTCACGGGATAAACTATTGCTCTTGAAATATTAACTCTTGATCGGCAAGCATTTGTTGCACTTGAGTCCTTAGAGTCGGTCTGATCCGTAATTAAAATTACATACAATGACTCCCAAAAGTATTCGGACACTTATGTAACTTTCACTTCTACGCCATATATTTAAACAAATGTACACTGAAAGGAGAAAATACTTTACGGTATATTAAATTAGAGTATATAAATGTCAAAATGCAACAAACTTTCAATTTAGTTTAAAACGTTACCTACATCATTAAGTTCAAATGTTCTAGAAATACTTCTTTATATTTATTACTAGTTTTATGCCTCTATTATTTAACAATCAATTATTATTTATTCACGATCGATATTGTTTTATATTTCTATTTTACACGATTTTATGATTTGTTTGTAGTATGTATTTTTTTGTTGCAACTTGTATGACCGAATTCGCTTTATGGGGACTACTAGCACTTCTAATCACATATAAAATAATTTAACGTTGGAAATAATTATTGTATGTACAAACAGTTTGGTACAAGAT